>MNCI01012480.1:174483-237062 GCA_015680685.1 Gnetum montanum | reverse complement strand
ACCTATCCATGCACTGCAAGGTTTATCCGCAAAGCTCGTCTTTATTGCCGTACACAACTTGCGTTCAAGTACAAAGATGCTTAAATAAAGAACCGTTCACTTGGGGGACTCCTACTGCGGGCACATGGAAAATATTCTATCTCTGGGGTGATCAATCTGCCAGAGCTTCGCTACTTTATGCATATCTGATAGGAAATGAGGGGAGTGCTGCCTCTTATTTATAGATATGGTGGCGGACCGCGATATCGCGTACGCGATATCGCAGGGAAGGATGCGATATAGCGTACGTGATATCGCAGGGGATGCAATATCATGGCCTGTGCAATTCGCGTCTCATCATCAATGTACTAGACAAGAATAGATTAGTGGTCCTATCATCAAATGAAGTGCACATGACCCATAGTAAATAACATCATGACCTCAATATTAGGAAGGTAAAATTTCAACTAGGAGATAAGGTGTTCTACTGGAACCCCATGCACATGCCTCAATGAACGAAATCTCAAAAATTATGGAAGGGCTCTTACATTATATACAAAACCTTTTCATGTGGGACCATGATGATCTACCATCCTAACAACCCAAGCAAAAGAGCTTTTGTTAACACCCAACAATTGAAGCCTTTCCTTGAATCAAAAACAACTAGTGGAAATTAAGCCTCAAATGATGGATATGCATGCTCAATCTTTTGGATCTCCCCCTTCCAACTTAGTCATAGGGAAGATGACCATTCATGCTAATATTGTACAAAGTGGCTCCTCAATTTTTAACTTTTTTATTTTACACTATTTTTCTTATGTTTTTTATTTTCTTGAATATTTCAAACTTTTTTCTATATTCTACCTTATTTAAAATTTTCTTACATTCTTCCTTTTTCTTTATTGTCATCAAGACTTTGGTGCCAACTACACTTGTTGATTGATGGTGGTTTGTAACTTACATTATTTACTTGATTGCAAATGACTGGATTTAATCAATGGAACATTTATTCTTTTCATGATATCAAGCAGTGAGTCCACATCATCCACCACTCCACACAACTCTATGGTATCTCCTCATTCAAAAATTTCATGTACCCATGCCCACATAATGCTACTATATAACAAACATGGTGCCTCTTCATAACAAGTGTTATTATTATCATAACTAGATTCGAAAGTGTAGCTGTAATTAAGATCCAAAAGAACACATTGTAATAATAGACATATCTCTTGAGGTAACCTTTGGAGATTTTACTTAAGGCATTTATACGCTAACCTAGAGGTGGTGCTAGCATGGAGTGGTGGAGCCTAGAAGGGCAAGTCATGAGTGCTAGGTGAAGTGGGATAGGAAGTGGATTGGCCATCCTATCTAGGCAGTTTTAATCATAACCCTAATGGCAATGTTGAATTAGCCCTAAGGGATAGATGCCAAAGGAAGAAAATCCCAAGGAACACTCTTAGAGCATGATCTAGATACACTATTCAATATCAATAAAGCATTCTTTTCTATGTTTTTCACACATTCTCTATTATTTCCTTTATAGATAATGTTGAATATTACATATATTTGATGTTTGATATATAGTCTTCTTACAAATTATGTCTAATATTATGTATATTTGATGTTTTCCATGACATGACATCCAAGAATGGGATGTCACAAAAAAACATGATGTCCCTTCTTAATAACAACTTATAATGAATTGGTGACCTTGGTATTTTCCAAACTTGGGACAAATTAATTGGATGAACAAAGGTATGGCTTCAAGGGGATTTTTCACTTTTGTACTTGCCTATCATCTAGGGTTGCATGAGTATTTCCATGGATTTCTCAAAATTTCTCCTTCAACCAATAAATAGGAAGCAATGTCTTTGCATGGTGTGGTTTCTATTGGTAAAAGACATAATGGGAATCCAAAGCACATCCCTTAGATATAATAACAGGCTATAAGCACTAGTTATGGGGCTGGAAAGACATGTTACCCATGCCTAAATGCACCTCTCTAACTAAGGTCCTTTTCACTTCATTTTCCTCTTTTCTTCTTTCTTTGGAATGGTGAGTGGTCTATGGGGATGTTCCTATACCTTGGAGAATGTAATGGTCGAAAGTGCCAATGTGAAGTCCCTAGAAGTGGATGGTCTTGATTCAGTCTAAGGAAGGAAGTTCTCAAGTCATATTAATCACATCCTCTACAAGCAACTTCATGTAACCAAAATGTATGTCTCCATCCCATACTCTCTCTCATCCACATATTCTTTCCATCTAGCATCTCACTCTTTCTTCCCATGATTGTATCAATGGGTTTATTTTGAGATAATCTTCATTCTTTCATGGTTTCTTTGGTGATTCAATTTTTAACAATCCACAACCATTAATCATCCTTGGGGCCCATGGACTCCTTTGTTTGAGGGCATGCAAGGGCATTAAGGGTATGAGCCTTCCATGGGAAGGACGCACTTGCATACTCCTTGGTTGGAATGGTTAAGTTCCTTATCCCTTAGCCATCTTGCTTTCAAAACCTATGTTTTCCACCATAGTGCATTCATTTTTTGCATTTCTTGACATATAAATATCTTGCTAAATCTCCATTCGAAACATATTCCTAGCCCTCTTCAAGCATTCGTCCTTATTCTAGGCATTTCTTACTTCCTCTAGATCCCAATTTCATGAAAAAATTGCTTTTCCATACTTAGTTTTAATTGTGGAAATTTTTTTTGACTGTGTCATTATAGCACAAAAACACTATATAACCATGTCAAGAGTAACAAAATTTTTTAACATTCACTTCATCACACAAGGGGAGTTATTGCAATTTTTAGAACCCTGAGCCTTCCCAATCCCATAACTTCCTAACTACTTATCCAAATCCACTCGTTCTTCACCCCTATAAATACCAAAGGTGAGCTTTATGTCGTGGGGCCCACAAACCTATTGTTTTTGAGAAAAAAATTTTGGAATTTCTCTAACTCCCACATGGTTTAACTAATAAAATAATATTAAATATCACTAATTCACTTAAGTTAAACCTCACCAACAAACTCGCATAGCCATTATAATAAAATAATAATAAAATATGGTTAAAATAATCAATATACCATGATCACAAATTAGCCTAAGTGTAACTAGGCACATGGGACAAGGTATCAAAGTGTTATAAGTTACACATAAAATGCTAATTTTTGGCTATGATTATGATCATAGATGGTGCCAAAGAGAATACCAAAAGAAGGACCATCCCAACCATAAGAGAAGAAACCAAGAGGGAAAAGGGGCCAATAGCCAAAATAGCCCCAAGAAGGAGAAGTAGAAACACATGTCATGGAACCTCTTCAAGAGGATCCTAATGTGGAATCTATTCATCAAATTCCCATCACAAAAGAGGTAAGTCTAGGTGAGACAAGGTACCAAGGCCTAGACCAAATTTGGAAGTCACCTTGATAGAGGCATACGAGAGACAAATTCATTCTAAGTAGGTCCAAAGTGTGGTTCTCCGGGAACTTAACTTTGGTTTCATCTTAGACCTTGCACTAGAAGAGGTGAAGACTCAACTACAAGGATCTTCCATGTGGCCCATCCTCACTTCTAATGGGAAGTGGTACATGAGAGAGACTTACCTCTTCTAGAATAACTGATAGGCATACACCACTATGAAGATCAAGGACATCAACATGTCCTATTCAATGAGGCCATTATAGAGGTCCTTGGGTTTCCTAACAGTGGGGCAACATTAGTAGAGATCTCTACACAAGTGAACCCTGATGTCAAAAAGGAATGGATCCAATAGTGCTATGAAGTGGCCTATAAGGACTACAGTGCACTCATAAAGGCAGAGAAGGCCTACTTTAAGATTATTACCTACCACCTAAACCCAACAATGAAGTCAAGCAAGATCACTGCCTTCTCTACTTGTGCATGTGCCACTCTAAGTAAAAAATTCCCAGTCAACCTCTCACAAACTTATCTTCCTAGAGATTGAGAAAACATTAAAAGAGATTGAGCATGGGAGGAAGATACTCTCGTTTTCTTGCCTCATCAAAAAAATTTGAAAACTAGAAGGGATAGCCCATTACGCTAATGACATGCTTCATCATGATCCTACCACATCTTGGTAAGAGATGATAAAAGGTAAGACACCTACCAAGTCACTTGAAGAGGAGAAACCACCACCACCATCACTTACTCAAGAAACAACACCGAAGGCTTGTGTGGTAACTGAGTGCACAAAGAAGCTCCTTGAGCAACTCCTATAGTTGTAGCAAGAAGACCCAAATGGTGGATAAGCTTCAATCTACCAACTAGCATTGAGTCACCTTAATGAATTCACATGAACCATTAGCTAGTTAGAAGAGACCATGTCATTGTTTTGAGAACAAAGAATGTAGTTCCCCATGATATTGAATCTGAGCACCTGAGAAGTGACAGTGTCTATCTTTGAATAATAGCAATTGCCAGAGATCTTTGGAAATGTTTCCACTTTCCTGGTGCACCTAGAGGAGGGTGAGGGATGACTATTTTGTTTGATGCAACACCATGAATAGGAAATAATGGTAGAGGTGGTGGTTGATCAAGGTGCAAAGGCATTGAATGCACTTATAGCAACCATACTAGACATTGCTATACTCAAAGGTGTGTAGTCATTCATAGGAGTGGGAAGTGGAAGGCTAAGTGTAGCCCAACATGAGGAGGTGTTAGATTGACTAATGGGAATAAAGAAACCACTTCTAGAGATCTTCAATTTTCAAAAAAAAATCATTGTGACCTAGTTAGAGTTACTAGAGGCCAAGGGCAAGCTTCTCATTTCAAACAGCCAACTTGAGATAACCATGACCAAAAATTAGTTGTTGGCTGCCAACATTATGGAATTGAGAGCTTTCTTGGCCAATCCCACCATTCTCAACCAAGCAGTTACATGAGATGAAGCTTTCTTGTAGGTTTAGAAAAAACTAAAAAGGTTGAGAATGCAAAGGAGATGGTGGTCTTCAATGCATCCTTCTCGGAGACTCTGGCCTTCAACACTAATAAAGACTAGTCGTAAGTCTACAAGGAGAATCTAACTCTGATCAAAGATATTCACTACTTGCACAATGTCAAAGCATAAAAAGACCAAATTGTTGAGTTTGTGTGATAGCAGTAGGAGCAGCTTAATAAGGTGAACATGGATCTGAGAAGGTTAGTAGCCAAAAATCATAATCTCTCAATGGATGAAGTTCATGCACTTCACTTGAAAATGACCATTGAGATAGCCACCTAGAAAAATGAGGCCCTAAAATTTGAATGAGTAAAGCATCATTATAGGGATCAAGTTGGGCTTGTCAAGGAGGTAAATGAAAAAGAAATTCAACTAGCCAAGGCAAAGATAAACGAGGTCCTTTAGTAACTCCAGCAAAGAGTCAATGTGTTCCAACCAATGTTTGATGGATTGAACACCTACAATAAAGTAGATATCTGCCTAAAAGAGTTGCAAATTAAGTAGATGACATGATACATGAAGTTAGCCAACCTTCATTATGCAAACTTGGCAATGTTGATAGCTGGTAGGCAATGATCAAAGTTAAAAAAATAGGTGGCTAGCTTGTATATCCTTTATGAGGCTAAGTTCAAGTATCACAAAAGTAGAAGTTGGAAATAGTTAATGTAAAGCTTAAAGTTTTCACGAGCTGGTTTACAAACCAACGATTGGTTATTGAAAACCTAACTAAAAGGATGAATGACTACCACAAGTTGCAAAATTTCATTAATATGTTTGATGTTGAATGTAAGTAATTCACAATATGGTTTTTCAATATTAAGAAACTATTCTCGACAATGTCGTATTCATGGGACATCCCTGTACTAGCCCACATTGGTGATGTTGCATGAACTATGTACAATCCATGGAGTAAGGAGGAGAAGATGAAGGCATTTCTTGATACCTTTCACCTTCCACCAGAAGTAACAGCTGTAGCAGGATAGCTGCAACCACCACCTCAAACTCAACCGCATTTGCCATGAGTACTAGAGACTAGAAAAGGTCCTTTAGCATCCTAGGAGCCTCCACCTCCTAGCACTATATGATCTCCTCTTCATCTTCCACCATCAAAGGATTCTAGCTATCCAATTTTGTAAGGGTGTTCAATTTTTTTTCTTGAACATCTATTTTTTATTTATTATCATTCTATACAATTAGGCACTTAGAGTCAATCACTTCATGATTGCATACCTTCTTAATTTTGTAAGAAGCTTGTTCCTACTTTTGTTCACTCAATGACAAGTTTTTAGTCAAACATGGAGGTATGATAAATCATGTGAAAAATGAACACCACCATAAAAACTCATGTTGTAACCCTTTTGCATTGTAACCCTCACCCCATAAAACCCAAGGATAAAACTTCATTATAAAATGTGAAAATTTTAATCCATGAGATGCAATTTCACATACTTTAGCTTTTGGGGTTGAAAAATGCCTCAGAAGTGGTCATAGCCTCAACCCCCATGTGAAAAAATTCATATAATGCCAATATTTGTACTTGGAAGGCATTAAAAATGCCTTTTGGACTATCAAAATTGGCATTTTGATGGTTTTTTGTGGGGGCAAAACATTTAATACACTAGAAACACTTGTAGGGGGTGTAACATGACCAATGCTCTGTGTTGGAAGGTATAACTCTTACCTCCTAGCATTGCACCTTTTCCCCAACATTGCTCTAGGATAGCCCAACATTTCAACATTGTTCTAGCCTTAGCGGTGGTCCTATGATTCCAACATGGCTCCTACAGATCTAGCATGGGTATTATACCTCCATCATGGATGTTATACCCTCGAGCTCAATGTTTCTCTTGGAAAGCCAACATGGGTGAAAGAAGCCAACATGTGTAAAATTCCCATTTACTATTTTTAGTAAATAGAATGGTTTTGATGTCCTAGAGGTATCAAAACTTACCATACATAGTAACCATGCTAAATTTAAACACCCGCAACACCTGTGCATAGTAGTAATCTATTAATAGTTAGATAGAAATNGATTGTCTGTGGTCTTGTAGTAACATTGAGCAACCTCAGCATCAAGATTTCTAGCATGCCTCTTATTTGTAGCTCAAAATCCCCACACATCTCACCCCACCCCCCACACCACCAACACTATAGATCTAGTGAGGATTACAACAAGGTTTCACATTTTTGGAAGTTGTGGAGCATCTAGATTGTGGAGATGACTATGGTGTCCAAGGCTATTTTCTTCAATAGATTCTAAGCACCCATCAAAGTGAACCCCCCTTGCATCCTTAGGCATCCCTTGTACACATTTCTAGATCTCCTTTTTTTATAATAAATTTTAAAGTTCTATTTGTTGTATAAGTTAGTTTACATTTCTTTATTCTGTGCATTATTTTCATATTAGATTTGCATTATCTTCATTTGGCATTACCTTTGTTTACATTTTGTAAGTCCTTGGATGATCAGCAAGACTTTCTAGGGCACCTTGAATCCTATTTTTCACAAAGACCCTTGGGATCTAGGGTTAAAGTTGTTTCACTGGAATTTTTGGTTTTCCAATAACTAAGATTTTCAAGTGTTATAGTTTTCTGGTGCTAGAAGGAGGGCCTCTACCCAAGTTCTAGCTATTAAAACAACATTGCTTGCAAGTCTAAAACCTTCAATTTACATCAAAAAAAAATTTAAAAATTTTTTACAACATTTTTATTTTCTTTTGTTACCAAACCAATGTTGCCAACCATCCCCCTACCACCAAAACCTAGTGTCAATGTTTGGGTTTCGAAAGAAAATTAATAGCAATTTTTGGATTGTGTGTCATACCTCCCAATGTGGATGTCATACCCCCAAACCACCCAAAACCCCCTCCTCCCCCTTTTGTTATGAATTTTTCAACAAAGCCAACATTGGTCCTTCTCTAAACACCAACATGGCCATTGAAAAACAAAATGTCACATCCACTTTTTTTTTCAAACAAAACATTGTTTTGGCCAAAGGGGGGGTGGGTATGGGGTGGAGGAGAGGGGGCTGGGGAACCCCAACATAGTGCAAGTGAATAAGATAATTGTTAGCACCTTACCCCCTTACACCCCCCCCCACCCCCATCCCCCCCCCCTCCTTTCTAGCGTAACTCTTATTGACAAGGCCAACATGGTTTTTTTTTTTCACACAAAGTTGCTACATTTTTTCTCAAGTGTAGGGTATACCCCATGTCACCACTCACACTACTATAGCAATGTTAATAGTTGTTTCCATTTATAGCCAACTACACCATTGGAAACCCCAACTTGCTAAAAGCTTTACTAAAAATAGTAAGAGGTGAAAACAACACCTTTTGATAATGTCTTTTAGTCAATCAACTATCCTGCTCCTTAATCGAACAAATATGACATCCAACCAAGATGCAGTTCATGTCTATGACTTGAAAAACCTTGTGGTCATAGAATGAAGATAATTACTTACACAAAGAATCAAAAACCTAGATTTCGTAGTCATTAATGAGGAGTTCTACAACTTCCTATGTGCCAAGATACAAGCTAATGTCTTGACGTCAAACTCCAAATATAACACTAAGTACCAATTGAAAATTATATGCCTAGATGGGAAAAAATACATCCCATCTTCTTATGATTAAATCTCCCTTAATGAATTTTATGCATATATGCTCGTTCTACTCATAAAGGTTGATGATTTTAGTGAGAAAATTAGCTCAAAAGATCATTAAGAAGAGAAAGATGAGTTTGAAGCTGAATAAGAGCCAAACACCTTCATTGGAAGTCTTTTCCAATCTTTAACTTCCCAAACAACTACACCCAACTCTACGTCTCTTCCCTCATCAATGGGACAAGTCCCTCAATCCAACTCTCCTCCTATCCATCCTACCATGTTTAGGTCCATGCCCATCATCGCCACATACCAGATACAACCCGTGTCTCAGTCCACCTCATTGTTCTTGTCAATACCCTTTGCCACACAACCTCACTCTGTTCACCCTATGCCAGTGATGTCTACCTCATTATCTTCCTTTGTACCAATAGGGCCCTCATCAAGACCCCAAACAGCACAAGCTTCTTATACTCCCTTTTCTCCCTTCATACCACATGTTCCAACTCAAAACTCTTTTTTCCTATTTAACCCACCTGCAATGGTGATCACCCAAACTCTTTCATCTGTATCAATACCCATCACAAAACCCCAAGCCTCTTAACTCCCTCCTCAACCATCAATACAAGCACTGCAGCCCATAGGGATGCCCTAAGGCTTAGATTAAGCCTTCCAAATGATCCAAGACCTTATTGAAGAGCTACAAAAACTCAAGGCCAATACAACTGAGATGGTCAAGGTTCTAGATTTCTACCAAGATGATCCTATAAGCCCTATAGTGCCTCAAATAACCTTGCTCATAGGCCTGCCTATTTCAAACTTCACCAAATACAATGATGAAAGGGATCCCAACACACATCTAGTAACCTTCTGGTCTAAGTGCCTCTTTTTACAAGCTTATCCTCATACGATACTATAGATTTTCACCATGTCTTTCAAGGATAAGACTCTATATTGGTACCAAACCTTACCTAGAGGTTCCATCTCTTCCCTTGAAGACCTAATAATCCAATTTTTCAACTACTTCATATACAACTTGAAGCAATATGTCACATTGGATCAATTGATGAAGGTGAAGTAGGGGCCACTTGAACTAGTTAAAAGGTTCATTCAAAGATGGAATTTAATAGTCAATAAGATTCCAGAGCCTACCTCTGAAACCCATCTCTTGGCCATCTACAAGGCAGTAGTAAATGGATTTATCAAGTAAAAGCTTTACTATCTAAAGCCCTAGTCACTAAGCCAATCCTTCTCACAAACAAAGAACATCGAGGAGGAAGCTGAGGCAAGTAATGATCCAACCTATGTGGCCTATCAAAACTAATACACAAGGAGGGATAGGGATAAAACCAGGCAAGAACATACAACTTTGGTTGCAATAGCAAAAGACTCAAAACAAGAAGAGAGGTGGAAATCACCATCAAGCAACATATCTCCTAACTCATCCCAACCATTTACTTCCTATGCTCCAAATCAACTAAGGCCAAACTTTGGACAGAAGGATAGGTATAAGTACATTAAATTTCCCATGAAGCCCTCTAATTTTTTAGAATAGTTGCTTAAATACAATCATATATAATATAAGCAACTATCCAAGGAATCTCGTAAGAGGCATGATTATCTTTATGACATAGCTAGAGATCCAATGATAGCTACCAAAGATGATTCAAAGCTACCAAAGTACTTTAGACTAGATAGGTTTTACCATTATCATCCAATGGCTACTCATAACATTAATTTTTTCCTAGCATTAAAGGATGAACTCCAGAAGTTGATAGATCATGGAGAGTTGGTGTTGAATGAGCCTAACTCTCTAAGAATCAATGACAACTCTTAAACTATAGCCTCATTCACAGAAACTAAATGGTCTCATCCTCCTAGGAAACTATTTATTATCAAAGTACCATCGTAATCCCAAAACACAATTCCTAGAGAGCCCTTCATCATATGGGTACCACCTCCTCCAACCTCTAAGGAGTATTTCATCATATGTTTCCCACCTTTGGTGGCATCAACTTCACAATCAAAACCACAAGTTGCTAATCCTCCAAAGCCTAGGGAACCATTTGTTATTTGGATCCCTCCACCTTCAACAAGTAAGATCACAATGACCTGTAACCAAAGCCCACCTATTATGGCCAATAAATCAAAAGTTAGCAAGAAATCATCGTCACATCAATGATGAAAACAACTTGTCGCCCAACCAACAATAAAGCCCATTGAAGCTAGCTAACAACAAAAGGCCTTAAAACAAGCTACACCAAGACCAACTACATCCATGGACAAGGGGCCCAAGGCACATCAATCAAAACCTACACCACAAACTCTAGGAAGGATGGAGGAGGTTAGAACCACTAAGGCTAAAACATCATAATTCAAGAGAAAGAATTTCCTCGCAATAATGGAACAAGCCAAATGATCATTAAAACAAAAGAACATGTTATCGAACTTGTATGACTTGGTCATAACATCTTCTGCACATAGGGATGCACTAGCTCAAGTGTTAACCTTTATCCCTATGAGCAAAGACATTCTCACAAATAAAGAATCAATCCACTCTATCATTGAGTAAGCCTCACTTAAAAAAATGGGCAGCAACCCATGCTTAACTTTCATGATAATGAGATGAAGATTGACTCTTAAAATGGAGAGGTACTATCTGCTCCTCTTCTCATTACTATATGTGTTGGCAAGTACAAGGTCCATCATGTTCATGTTGATGACGGAGCAACCATGAATGTGATACCATATTCCATTATTGATAAGTTAGGCTTAATTGAGAATATCCAGGTGACCACTACCTCAACACTCAAGTCATTTAATGGATCACAAGTAGCAGTGTGAGGTTCTATCTCTTCGGACTTTGTAGCTGGTGAGTAATTTCCTACATCTACTAGCTTCCTAGTAGTCAAAGAGACATCTAGTTTCAACTTGATCTTAGGAAGATCATGGTTAACAAAGCTTTGGCCAATTTCATCTCCTATATATTAGGAGATTCACTTGCCATATGAGGATGGGGAAATTGTGATCCATGGGAACAATGTGTCGATACCATTGGTTAACTATGTTACCATCGAACAAGGTTCAGAGGTGGGGTTCCAAGAGGAAACTCCTAGCACTCAAACTAGGACCACCAACAACAAAGACAATAATGACACTAGCGAGATCAACTCTACAACATGAAGTGATCAACAAAAATGCATACAACTTACCAACAAGAAAGATGATGAAAATAAAGTTGTGTCAAAAGAATTCCTTAACCTCTCAAAAGTCAAACAACGAGTTCACAATAAACACCTTATCACTTCTTTGGTTAACAATGATTGGTTTACTTTCATGACAATATATCATGTTGCATTGGTGGTTATATCCTTATCTGCTCTTTTCAGAGCACCCCATACTTGCTAGACAACATATAGACCATGGCCCACTAAGGCTTGAAATTGGCAACCTTAGGGTCCACTAAGGCCTAAAATTGGCAACCTTACAGCCTACCAAGGTCCAAAATTGGTAAAGCTATGGCCTTCTCAAGCCTAACACTGGTAAATATGATAACCTTCCCTTCTTTCTCTTATACATGTATTACAACCTTTTTGCTTTGTTCATAATTATGCTACCTTTCACAATTTTGTCTTATTACTTTACACTATAAAACAATAAAGGAGGATTTTTTCTATGTGAACCAACCATAAAATCAACTATTTTCACTTGTTACTTTCTCAATTAGGAAAATGCCTTGCCTATGAAATTTTATTATTAACATATTTTGGATTGATGTGTTTAATTATAGGTAGTTTCATCTTTAGGCATTTTGCAATGAGTGGCCTTTTCCTTGACCTTATGAACTAAAGTTGAAAAATCTACCATGAATTCTTGTGCATAACCATTTTTCTTGGTTGAGACTTTTAGCATTATATAAATGTTGAACTAGGACCGATCTATATTTCAAATAAAGGCCAACTATAGCGAAGCATGAAAGCATGTCTAGCACCTTTCTCTGCACTTTGCTATAACACCTATGAACCCTATTTCATTAATTTATTTATAATTAAATCTCTCTTTCATTATCATCTCAAAAGACAAATGGAGAAAGGTAGATGTTCCCAATTTTCAGACTCTCCAGTGCAACACCACAAATCTAGAGTAAAATTTAGGAATTATAAGCAGTATCTTGTAAGTTACTAGTTCAGTCCCAATAAATTATAATACCTTCCTATGGTTTTCACATGAATAAAACTTTGGTTCCAGGTTCATTTATTGTTGCATGCAAGTAGATGTGACATAAATGGCATGGCTTATCTCAAAATGTCATATAAGAGATAGATTATAAAGAAATCGGATGAAACCAGAGAAAAATTGCTAAAAATAATGAGACTACACTCAAATAAAAAGAAAGAAATAAGAAAATTAAATGAGCTATAAGCCCACAATTGCAACATTTTCAATAGAAACCAATCCTAAGGTCTAGTGAAAGCACTAAAAAAATACCCCACTTTCAAATCCATAGCTTATTCAAAACCCAAGAACCCGTAGTTTCACCGATATTAATTATACAATATATTCTATAAATAATGGCTCATTTAATCTATAATACGTATGGATTAGTCTCCATAGAGCCTTTGATGTATATTTATGTTACTTTCAAAATTCTAACTTGCAAAATGCCAATACAAAAAATAAAAATAAAAATAAAACAAAGAACAAAAACAATTTGCAGGTCCGCACCTTTGCCAAGGTTGCACTGACCAGTGAGGGCCACGGTACCCCTTTGAGGCTTCCAAGCCCGGTATGGGACCATGCTGCTGCCCATCCACGACTGCAGATAATGGATCACCACGTCCATGCACGCCACAGCCTCGAACACCGGCTCAGACACTATTGATGCTGAAAGATCCTCGACATCCCTCGTCTGGAACTACAGAAGTTCTATGCCGTCCGTCCATGGTCCTGCAGCCGCAACCTAGAGCTCTACCTCCGTCACCATGGCTATCGAGATGTCGCATGCGGTCACGACCGTGCCTACCTTCATGAGCAGGATCGTGAGACAACTAGTGTCGCAGCCAAAGACGCACTGCTTCCTGCCACACAGTTGCGTAGCTTCACCCTCCTACATGCCATGCCATGCCATGCTGCTGCTGGCCGCCTGCTCTCACAAGCACGTCACATCAACCTTGTAGTCCTCGCCTTCTCCGTGTCATCCTCTGAAAATCTTGTAGCCTCCTCCTACCAGTCCCGGCCAACACTGTTGCTCTCCCCTGCATCTTGCCTCTACCCTATGCAACAAAAGAATCTGATTCATGGAAGTTAGGAATCACGCGGTTCTGAACATGTTTGGGTAAGTATGCATCAAGAAAAAGTGGGCCGGCTTCGTGGCGGGGTTGTGATTGAGAAAATTTAAATATATTAATTCTTTTAAAAAATTAAATCTTATATATCATAAAAAAACATTGTAGAATATACAACAAGTACAATGTAAATCCAAAATATTGTTAATGCTTAAAAATTGCACAGAAGATTGTAATATCACCATTAAATTGAAGCAAGAAAATTTGCAAAGGTATGGAGGGCATCCAATCCATTTCCTTACTCAAGAGCCATAATCCCGCAAAACATATAATTTCTACAACAACCAAAATGACAGCAATAAAATGAAACCCTTTTGTTAATCAATCCAGTCTTCTCAAGAATGAAATTAAGCATCAAGCCTCAACCAAATTTATAACAAATCACATCTGATAATACTTTTGTTCAACCACGACCTGTGAGTAGCGCCATAGGGCCATGTTAAAGACGACCACATTATAAGAAGATACAACTTAATTAAATTAAGCACAGCACAGTAACTCACCCCAACGATGATCAAAAACCTTTTGGACAGTAGGGAATCGGCACTAGTCATGATGAAAAGGAAAGTAAAAACAGAGCACCATGAACTTGCATATGCCATTGGCCTGGTGGGCTTCGTTAACTCATAAGCAAACACATTTTTAGAAAAAGTTGAACAAGCAAGCATCCATCCGTCATCATGTTCATGACTCATGACCCATGACGATGACCCTGTTTTGTTTTTTCTTTTTTCATTTTTCAGCAGAGATGAGAAAAAGAGCAAGAACCAGCCATGACCAATAAACACGCGTGAATGTGTGAGTCATGGCGGAACCTTGACGCTCCTAAAGGCAATGTTTACCTCGTACGCCCCGTCCCAAACTTGATTTCCGTATGACCCAAACTTCGCCTTTCGGCCTTCGGTTACTAAAGTAGCCCTTTCGTGATTTCCGTCGGTTTGTTTATTCATTCGTACTCCACTACTCCCTTGTTTTCTGTGGTCTGTGTCATGCCGATGCAATCTTGATTGCTTCCTGGCCACTTAATGAAATAAAGTTTCTGGTAAGATTCAGAGTATGAGAATGAGAAGAGGTAAGATGCCGATGTAATCTTGAATGCTTCCTGGCCACTTAATGAAATAAAGTTTCTGGTAAGATTCAGAGTAGGAGACCAGGTAAGATGCCGATGCAATCTTAAATGCGGCCTGGCCACTTAATGAAATAAAGTTTCTGGTAAGATTCAGGGCAGGAGAAGAGAGGTAAGATTTTAGTGCACAATGTAGACATCGAGAACGAGGCAAGAATATTAACGTAGAGATGACTGTTTCGAGATCATGTACCGACTGTAGATTTAATGTGCTTCTGTAGGCGTTCCCGAACCGAACGTGAACGCAACGTCAAAATTTATCTGGAATCGCGACTATAGGACTTTTAAAATAAAAATAAAAAATATGAAAAGTGATGCACAAACCCAAAGGGGAAGCCGTATAGGCCTCTTAGGGCACAAGGGGAAGCCGTATAGGCCTCTTAGGGCACAAACGAGAGAAAAGCCTGTTAGGGAGGGGAGAGTGCATGCAGGACAATCGCAGAGTGCATGCAGGACAATCGCAGATATTCATTGTGCAGTTTAGCAAACTTTGCTGGCTCATATGTGAGGCCTCGGCTTGGACCACTGTGCTACGCAGAATTACCCTAAGTAAAATGCAATTCAATGTGTATTATAACCTTAACAGTAGCGATGTTCTGCCTATGCCCGAAGAAACCAACGTCTCTTCGCCGAGTTCCACACTTTTAGAGACTCTTTGTTGCTTTTGCCTTCCGAAAGTACGCAAGGAGTCTATTGCAAATCTGAACTTTACCCAATGTACAAGCTGTAAACTGAATCAGGCCTGGGAGCATGGTAAGAAACTAGCACATCTCAAATGGCTACTGCGGTAGCACCTACACTGCCTCCTGTTGCTATCGTGTTGTTCGCTGCTTCAGTTGTGCTCCCTCGTTGTCCACCACAGCAAATGCTCATCTGCCACCATCCCCAAATTCCTATTGAGGACAACACAGGCCCAACCTATGTCCTGTTCACTGACGGCCTACCGTTACCTACCTGCGCCACTGAAACCCTTCCTCCTGTGCCGCCGCAGCCTCACAGCGGAGGTCTATAGCCCTCCAACATATAAAAAAGAGAGAGATTTGCACAGGCTGCACAGTCTGCAGCCCTACAATGGCTCTGAATGCACCCTTACCCTTCATGCCGTCCCTGCGTCAAGACCACCACTCTTCATTGCGCCTGGCCTCCGGCCGCCTCAACACCCTCCACGATCACCTACGCAGTGACCTCTCACCTCTGCCGCAAGCCGCTCACAGCATCGAGCGCCTTCACCCAGTCAAAAATCAAAAAATATATATATTAAAGAAATATTAAATTTAATACTATTTTACCTTGTTCCACCTAGTTTGTCATAGTTTATTTCATTTTTTAGCTTTGTTTTACCTTGATACAACTTTATTTTACCAAATCATACCTCACCTTTATCTTGTTACAACTAAATTTTACCTTGTTTAACAAGTCTCAGCTTGCTTTTGCCTCCTTGTCCAACTAAACAGGGTTTTCAACATGGCCTACTAAGGCCTTAAACTCATGCCAAGGCCTTAAACTAGCAATACGGCCCACTAAGACCTAAAACTTGCAAAATGTAACCTTATTTGATTGCATTATTCCATTATGTGACCTTGCTTGGACCTTGTTGATTTGATTTTACATTAATTTACGTCATTTAACATCAACATAGCCTTATTTGATCCTATTTGACATCATTTTATATGGTTTTGACCATCATTTGGCATTCATTTGGCCCTATCCTACATCATTCAGCCCTGATATTACACCCTATTTGCCCTAACCCACCTATTATAATGTTTGTTGACCATGTTTGAACCTCATTTGACCTTTGAGTCAACATGTTTTGACTCATATATGCATTATTAATAATATATTTTTACATTATTTCTACATTATTTAGCAATTTTATTACACAGGTGCCACTTGATGTGCTTATGTTGTCATGCAGGATGAAGCTAGGGGGATGAGGGAGCAAACTCAATTGGCTCTAAAGCCTAAATAAATCCTTCTCATGATGTTGTTAGGCCAAATTAACCTTACATATCCAAACCTTTACCCTTGAAATCATTACACTATATAGCTATAACACCTTGAAGTAACGTGATGATCATCGACCTTAAAGCTAGAAACATCATGGAGGGTCCCTTAGTCAAAATTTCCATCTAGACTGTGATGGTGAGGAAAAAGCATTTGAAACCAAGTTCCATGCCAAAACTTAAACCTACCCAAAGATAACATCAAACCCTTGCTATGCAACATTAAAGCCATCACATAGCCCTAATTACATATAACACTCACATGTTTGTTTGTAGTGTTGTTTATCATTGTTGGTAGGTTATGACAAATGACCGATGTTGATGACTTTGATGATCTATAATAAGTGAGCCTACATGCTCTATCTCTCTCCCCTTGTTTGGCACAATGAACAAACTACAGAACTTTGTAAATATGATGCAAATTGCATAGATTTTCCTATGTTGTACCAGTTGTGCTCTATGGTAACCTGGTTTGCTGATCATTCTATATGGTCTTATGCTTTACTTTGTAACAGCATGTTTTCTTTATTTTGTTTTCTTGTCCTCTTAGAGTTATGCCTATAGGATGAAGCATGAAGCCATCATAAAGGTACAACTCGATACGGTAGCAAGTCACCATGTGACCTCAATGTGCAAGATTCGGTGAGTCTGTCCTACTGTGCCAAGAGTGCTTATTCCACTTCACTTCTATTACCTCTTCTTGAACCCAACTCTATAGCCAAATTAGAACCTTCCTTACCCTTAAGTGATAATGTTGACCTACATTTGACACTAATGCATTGTAGCCATATGACATCCCTTTGGCATGCTCCACCTTCAAGTTTGTTGAATGTAACACATCTCATTCAATGGGAAAACCATTGAGGCTATAAAGCGTAACACAATTTGTTCAATGGAAAAACCACTAGGTTTGCTAGATGTAACACATCTTATTTAGTGAGGAAAACCAAATCAAAATCGATCTTGGTAATGAAACCCAATGAAGGTTTCACCCCACAAAAAATGGAGGAGGGGTGGAGAAGCAAATTACCAAGAAGTTGAAAGGCCAATAAAGATCAATAGATAAACCAATGGCTCCAAACATGCAAAGGGAGGAGCCTGATGGCCAAAGAAACCTTGGAGTGAAATTTTAGTTCCTCAAACACATTGCTGAGCAACCAACACTTCAAAGCATGAAGTGTGCAAACTTATTGCTTGTTCAACATGTTAATGTCATATTGTGACCATGATGTCAGCCTATGGAACTCATTGTTAATCCTCATTACCATCACCTCATTGTAACCTTATCCCATCATCATAAGCACTCTTTGGCATGGTTTAATCAAGCATGAAGAGGGAATGTCAATGATGGACCTGTAATGGTGTTTTCTATTCTTTGTTGATGTCTCTTAGGTCAATCCTCAAGACATCAACAAAGAGGGGCCAATGAAACACCACCAAGAAAACTCATGTTATAACACTTATACATTGCAACCCTCACCCCATGAAACCCAAGGCTAAAACTTCATTATAAAATGTGAAAATTGTAATCCATGAGATGCAATTTCACATACTTTAGCTTTTGGGATTGAAAAATTCCTCAAAAGTGATCATAGCCTAAATCACTAAGTGAAAAAAGTCATATAATGCCTATATTTGGGCTGGGGGCATTAAAAATACCTTTTAGACTGCCATAATTGGCATTTTGATGGATCTTGTGAAGCGTATAACATTTACTACGTTGGAAACACTTATAGGGGGGTGTAAAATCACCAATGCTAAGCATTAGGGGTATAACTTGTAACCCCCAATGTTGCTACAACACCCCTAGTGTGGCACATTTCCCCCAATATTGCTCTAGCACGACTCAGTACTTAACATTGTTCTAGCATCAACAGTCGTCATGTGGTTCTAGCATGACTCTTATAGCTACAACGTGGGTTTCATACCCCTAGTGTGGGTGTCATACCCCCAGCATGGATGGCATACCACAATGTGGATGTCATATCCCTTCTAGGTTCAGTATTGCTTTTGGTAGTCTAGCGTGGGTAAATTTCCCATTACAACTTTTGGGGAACAGAATGATTTTGATGTCATGGGGGTATCAAAACTTACCATACATAGTAACCATGCTGGATTTAGACATTTTCAACACCTATGCATAACAACAATCTATCAGCAATTAGATAGAAATTTGAAGTAAAATTCATGACCATAAAACCTATATAACCCAAACTTGTACGTCATGAAAGGATTTTGCCCTTTTTGAATTCCATATCTTTAAGAATCCCTTGCAAACACAAAGTGCTTGGAAAATTCAAGCATGGAATCCATAGCCATTGTAATCCCTTTTACAATGAAACTTTCTTCTTCTCCATTTTTCCAAATTTGTTTTCCTTGGAGATTTCCAAGGAAAGGTCTCTAATCCTCATCTTGACATCTACGATACTTAGTCAAGCCCTTCCCATAATGATAGGGAAGTCTCCCTTTGATGAGCAATGAGCTACCCCTACGTCCAACCATACAAATCACTAAGGCATTCATGCATGATCTAATCGAATTTCGTGGACCTATAGTTCTTCAGTGCACTAGTTCCTCTAAGAAGTGAGATGGTCTTTGAGAATGTTCATTGTCTTCCCAACTACACTTGTGAAGCTTAAGGATATGGTTTAAGTGTAATTGAGGCACATGATTCTTATCATTTTATGTTTTGTAAGTTTAATTGCCTACAACAATAATGAAAGGCAAACTAATTTAGGATCTAATTTATCTACTACCTAGCTAGCCTAACACAAGTACCCATTCCACTTTCTTGGACACATCCTAAACACATATAGCCCTATTGGGTTACCAAACATTAAGCGTTTCTAGGTTACCAAGTGCTACATGTATGCTCGAGGTGGTTGTGCTTGTGTTAATTGACAACTAGAAATTAATTTCTTAACTTAAATGCATTAGAGTAAAGTGCATGAATATTAAATGTATCAAGGAAACATTAATCTATTTTCAATGCTACAAGGATGATCAAAAGGGTTCATTTTTATTCCCGTCTACTTAAGTAAATGAATGTTTGAACAAAGATCTGTATACACTAAGACTCCTACTATGGGCACTCAGAAAATATTCTAACTTTGGAGAAAACAAATTGCAAGAGCTTTGCTAACTATGACAAAAATTGATATGAAAATCATGAGCCTGAGAACTATATTTATAGGCTCACATATACCCTATGATATCAAATATCTGATAAGACATCCTAGGCTCCGATAACAGGTATCCAATATTGAAGCATGTCATAACATGACTCATCATACCCCCATGACTAAATGAAAACTAGTCCTCAAGTGAAGAAGAGAAAGAACAAGTTTTGTAAAAAATATTGCAGAGGTATGGGATTATTGACTGACATACAAACTGACTCAGATGGAACAGACAAACTTTGAGTGCCCAAGTGTATGGAGTTACAATCTTTATAATATTGGGTGTTCATGATAAGAGAAGGGACACCCTAGATAAAATTGACATCTAACACCTCTTGGTAGCTGAGGAGCGAGAGAGAAGATCCAATGATCATGAATAGTCCTCATCATGTGGTATTACCACATCATCCTTGGTGAAGATCATTCCACTTCCAGTCCATGCTTTCCATTGTAATCACAACAAAATTGAGAATTAGTATGCAATATGTAACACATAGCTAGTAAGTACCTTGTCTCATCACTGGTTACACTCAGCTAGGTTGTGATTGTGGTAGATTGATTCCTTTAGAAGTGTTAGCAGGACGACTGACAAATAGGTTAAAATAGATAAGTGTTCCATTAAATTGGAAAAAGTTCAAATAGGATAAAATGCTTGAAGAGGGTATAAGAATTTACAACAACAAAAATAAAATGTTTCACCAAAAAAATTGTGAAGATGCATACAATTAGATGTCATTGATGAGGTAAACAAAAGGATTTAATTGTGAGAGTGTCTAAGGTTAAAGAACTTAACTAACCCAACCAAAAGATATGCAAGTGGGTCCTCCCCAAAGTAGGCATAGGCCTTTTATTATCCTTGCATAACTTCAAAGGAAGGAGTTTGTGGGCCCCATGGATGATTAATGGTTATATAAGGTTAAGTACAAAAACCTGGAAGAAACCATGTAAGAATTTCAACACATCAAACTAGAACATCGAACAAAAACATGAAACCGGAAGTGAGGTGAAACATCAAAAGCATAAATGGATGAGAGAGAGTGGAATGGAGTTCCTAATTAAGGTTACATGAAGTCCCTTGTGAATTTTATGATTAAATTACTTGATAAGATCCATCCTTGGTCTAGACCAAAACTAACCACATTCAGTGACTTTGCATTACCATTCTAAGATCAGTCCATCCCCCTAAGACAGAAGAGTGCTTCCATAAAACAACCACTGTTCCTTATTAGAGAAGAAAAAAAAAGTAGGAAGTGAGAAAGGGCCTTAGTTAGAGGGGACCTTCAAGCATGGGTAACATGTCTTTTTAATCCCATAACCAATGCTTATAGCCCATTTATTTTGTCTAAGGGATGTGCTTTGAATTTTCATTATTTTTTTATCTTTTTTTTTTTTGAAATGGAAACCACACTATGCAAAGACTTATTCATTTATTGTGTCTAAGGGGTGTGCTTTGAATTCCCATCATTTTTTTATGAGAACCACACCATGCATAGATTTATTCAACTTCCTTTATTGGTCAACATGGAATAGTAAGAGATCCATTAAAACACACATGCACCCAAGTAAGTAGAAAAGCACAAAGAATACCAAATCCCCTTGAAAGTCACACCTTGTTCAAACCTTTGAATCCTTTCCAATTTTAGAAACTACCAAAGTTAAGTTTTGTTAATGAAAAAGGGACTACACATTTCCAGAACAAGGAAAACCATAGACTTTGTGGATGGGTGGATGATATGGACTCATTTCCTATTGCATGAAAAGAAACATGTCCTCATTATTAGTAATAAAATTCAAAGCTAAAATCCAGACACCAATAATCAAATAACAACATAGTACATACCACCATCAAGCAACAAATTACCACTGTGCTTGGCACTTATTAACAAAAAGTTAGAAAATCACACCAAAATAAAAGAAAATATATACGAAAGTGTAAAATATTCAAGAAATAGCAAATATACTAAAAATATTGTAAAATAAAAATTAGAGAAGATTAATAACATGAAAATAAGAAGATGCAAAATAAAGAATGTGTAAAATAAAAAGTTACAAAACAAAAATGTGTAAAAAAAACGTATAAAACAAAAAGGGTGGAAAATTGAGGAGCCACTTATATGGTTAACATGGATAGCCATCTCCCCCATGAATAATTTGAAAGGTGGAGATTTGAAATATTGAGTATGGTTTTCTATTCGATGAGGCATTTTTTGTATTTATTGGCTTATGCTCATGGAAAGATTTGACTTGTTGTATGTTGACTAGATGTTTCTTGTCTAGGCTTCTAGGTTTGTAGATCATCATGGCCCTTGAAGGAAACTTTTTTTAAATTATGTAAGGTCCTTCCCTCAACATTTTGAACTTAGTTTGTTGAGGTACATGTGTGGGGTTCCAGTAGAGAACCTTATCTCCCAGTCCTAATGGAACAGTGATGGATTGCTCTATTAATTCTAATATGATATTGCTCTTCTTTAAAGGAGGCAAGTTCCAAGTAGTATACATCTCATGAGAAATTATATTAACATCAAAACTTGAGTCAAGAAGATCTATGCATAGTTCATTCTCAGCAATGTGCAAATAGATCATAGGACTCCCAAGATCTAATAACTTCTTGGGAAGGTTTCTAGCATGAATCCAATTAGATATAGCATGAGTAAGCATCATAGTATGAATCCTGGGCAATGTTTGGTTTGAAGGGGACTCAAAGGTATTTAATACAGAGGAAGATGGAGGAATAGGGTTGTTAGTCGTAGGTGTATTTGTGGACTTAGGCAAACTGCATGGTTGAAAGAAAGGTCTTTTCTTTGATCTAGTATCCAAACCATTTGAGTGATGAACTAATTGTAAATTAATGACCCTAGTAACATTATGTTGTTGTAGTTGAGCTAGTAGTTCATCGTACATAGGTGGAGTAGGTGGTAGCTATGCAACTAAATAAGGAAGATGTGCAAGAACAAGAGAAGGATAAGGGTAAAAGGTGGTATACTTTTTTGCTTGTGAAGAATGAGTTTGACAATGATCAAATGGGTGACAGTGAGATTGGAAAGTAGAAATGTGACTAGAGGAGTCACATGGAAACAAGGGTTGCTAAACTTAAAACCTATAGGGATCAAGTTGTTTATAAGGGTATTACTACCTTGATGGTGCCAACGCCCATGATTGTGGTTACTACCATTATTGATATTGCTCATATGGTTGCGGTGGAGTTCCACATGAAGAATATTATTATTGCAGATGGAACTACCTAGAATTACCTTGAGGATAAGGTAATCTTCTAGATTTTTTCCTTTGTATCAATCATGGATTCAAAGCATATAACCCAGACTCTTGTAAGTGCAAAACTATGGGGCAACATCCCTTAGGATGTTCATACTAGCAGATGTCACACCCACCATCATCATTTGATTAACTTTCCACAACTTCTTCTATTGTAGTAATCTTGCCCTTACCTTTTTGATAAGCATGTTCAACTTCTTTGTGCCTCCTACACTCATGATCACTACCTCATTCTTTGGACTCTTTAACAATTTTTAGGATAGCTTGAAATTTGTTATCTATGGAGTCCCATAACTAATCAACCTTGGCTGTAATTTGAGATTGAAAGTTTTGAAGCTACAAGGCTTTCTTATTCACCACCTCATCAAGTGCTGATTCTTCCTCACTATCACAAAATCGAACCTCCCTCTTTCAAATGGAAGGATCATGATTACACTTTTCTGCACTTTCTCGTATTCTTAATTCACCTTCCTCTTTAGTTACCTACTCAATCAATCTTTGGATTTAATGGATCCTTAACTCTAACAATCGTCCTTGGGCATAGATGCTAAAGGTTCTCCTTGTTTTATATTGAAGCCCATCTACAATGTGGTGAAGTTGATCCAATTGAGAATAACCATGGGCAAGACATATGTGCATTAAGGAATAGTATCGACCAATGGCGGCATCTAAGGGTTTGTGTGTTCCTTGTTTCCATCCTTAGATCTACCTTCTCAAGTAGGACACTCTAGAGTATGTTTGATATTTATCATTAAACAATTCAAGCATTGTACCCCATCGTTTGATAGATTCTAGTTTAAGGATCAATACCAATTTTTTTCTTCTTTAATGAGTGTCCATATGAACAACTTAAGCTTTTGCCATTCATTTTATATATTCTACAAGGCACATGCATCTTGTAAAGCTTGGAGATGATTCTCTACATCTGAGTTATATCCCCCTTCGAACCTAGGGATATTGTTCATATCTAGCCTTTTGATTTAACTATCCTTCACATGCCTTGTTGGAATTTTTACTGCCTCTGCAATGTTTAGCATACTTTGAGTGGCAAGCAAAGGCTCATCAAGGCCTTGATTTTGGTGCTTGCAATGCCCTCTACTATCCCTTTATTCATGGCATTACATCTCTCTTGAATGTTTGCATCATTTTTTTTCCTTGCCTGACTATCCCTCTGATCATTTCGGTCTTATTGGTCACCTTCATCATGGTTTTGCCCCCTATAGTTGTAATCAAAACTAGAAGTAGAAGCGAATGATGATGAAGGTAAATAGGAAGGAGGACTAGCACCATCACGGTGCCTACTACCATCTCTTCAATGATCATAACCACAATCATGATCTTACTTCTTGTTTGCATCCATACCTTGACTTGCCTCTTTGGATCCTTCTTTGTCATCAGATTCATTCTTACCAGAACCAGGATTGTAAATCATGGACTACAAGTTCTAGTTTTGACCTCCTTCACCGAACTCAAAGAAAGGAATTTCACTAAATGGAAAACCCCTAGAGAAGGGCTCTCCACCATCTTTTTGGTATAGCAGGAATGAAGAATCATTAATTTGTTTTCCCTTTGCAAATTCATAATGTTGTTCTAACTGGTGATCCGTAAGACATTATGCCTCAGTGGGACGATAATCCCTAGCATCACTATCTTGCACAACATACTCAGTATGAAGTTCCTAAAGATCCCATCATATAAACATTTGTTGGAGCATTGCAAGAATGGATCGATTGAGTAGTAACACAATACTGCCCTCCATGTCATGTCACTACAACTATTCATCTTAGTGTAGGATGAAGGTGAAATTTGGTACATACTCATTAGGATGAGCATATACCACTTGGTATTGTTGAGGCACAAGTGAAGGTACTTATCAAACTTAGGCGGAGAATGGCTCCTATGAAAAGAATAAACACAATCTACTTTTAGAAATTGTTATAGTAATCTTAAAATTTGATATGACTCTAATGTTCATTTCAATGATTTGAATAATTTTCACTAAATCTAGATAGTGCATAACCAAAAGTTCCCTAGCAATGACACTAATGATGAGCAACAAGGTACCTCTATGCCCAACCATATGAATCACTAAGGTGTTCAAATGTGATTTGGTTGAATTTCATGAACCTATAGTTCTTCAATGCACTAGTTCTTCTAGGAAGTGAGATGGGCATTGAGAATGTTCATTGTCTTCCCAACTACACTTGTGAAGCTTAAGGATATGGTTTAAGTGTAGTTGAGGCACATGAGTTTCATCATTTTATGTTTTGTAAGTTTAATCGACTACAACAAGAATGAAAGGTAGAGTAATTTAGGATCTAATTTATCTACTTCCTAGCTAAGCTAACACAAGTAGCCATTCCACTTTCCTGGACACATCCTAAACACATATAGCCCTACCAAGTTACCAAACGTTCAATGTTTCTAGGTTACCAAGTGCTATACATATTCTTGAGGTGGTCATGCTTATGTTCATTAACAACTGGAAATTAATTGCTTAACTTAAATGCATTAAAGTAAAATGCATGAATATTAAATGCATCAAGGAAACATTAATCTATTCTCTGTGCTGCAAGGATGATCAAAAGGATTTTTTTTTATTCTTGTCACACTACTGTGCTTAGATACATCAATGTTCGAACAAAGATTCATACACACTAAGACTCCTACTATGAGCACTTAGAAAATATTCTAACTTTAGAGAAAACATACTATAAGGGCTTTGCTAACTATGACAAAAACTAATATGAAAATCATAAGCCTGAGTGCTATATTTATAGGTTGGCATTATCCTACGATATCATATATCCAATAATGCATCCTAGGCTCTGATATTGGGTATCCGATATCAAGCCATTGATATCAGGTATTCGATATTGGAGCATGTCAGAACATGACTCATCACCCTTACAATTATCCATATGGATTATAATGAAATATACAAGATAGGACCATCCACAGATGGTGGTCACAATGTCCTCCATTAGCTCCAAAGGAACAATGATAGACTAATCTGCAAGTTCTACTATGATATTGCTCCTTTTAAGAGAAGGTAGGTTATAGGTCTTGTATATTTCTTAGGAGATTAAGTTCATCCTAGAACTTGAATCCAAAAGAGCCTTATATAAATCATTCCCTACAATCTATAAATAGATAAGGGGACTCCCAAGATTAGATCACTTCCTACTAAGGTGACCAACCTTTATCCAATCTGTAACCATGTGGATCAACATGATAGTGTAAACATTAGAGGACTTTTGGTTTCAAGGCTACTCAAAGATACTTTCAAAGGTAGATGAGGTAGGGTTCATATCTATAGGTATCTTTAAGGGTTTTGTGGGATTGTTTACTCTAAAAATTGATCTTTTATGAGGTTCCTATTCAAAAACACTTAGATGAATATTTAACTATAAGTTTACTACCTTTCTGACATTTCATTGTTGTGGCCATGGTGGGATTTCTTCTTGCATAGGTGGAGCAAGTAACAAAGGTATGGTAGTTGATGATGCAAGGGTTGTTGAGAGATATGAAGGAGAAAAAAAATGAGACTTACCTCTTTGAGAAGATGCTCTATAATATTCTAGAGAATAGTAGTGGTAAGAGAAGGAGGCATGGATGGATGAGTCATGAGGGGATACAAGCTGTTGGACATAATATCCATAAGGGCTTGGCTATTTGTAATGATACTACTACTGTGGTGGTGGCATTACCCATAATTGTGAATGTTTCCACTACTAATATTTCTCCTAATATTAGGGAGGTGTTTCACTTGGATAAGATGTTGGTTAGTGGAACTACTGCCTGTAGTTACCTTGTGGGTAAGGCAATTGCCTAGGTGTTTGTCATGTTATAAATGTGACAACATTAGACAACATTCTTTAGAATATTCATATTGGTAGATATCACATCCATCATTATCCATTTCAAATTCTACAACCCCTTAAACTACTGTAGCTTTATCCTTTTGTTGATGATAACCCTTTTCTGCATCTATCTTTCTCCTTCTATCTTGACCACTACTCCCTTGCTTCACTCTTTCTTCTGCAATTTAAGACTTGTTTGGAACTTCTCATCTAAGGAGTCCCATATTTTATCAATCTTAGATAGTATTTTAGTAACAAATTTTTGTATCAACAAGATCTTCCTTTACACCAGTTCATCAAGAGATGCTTCCCCCTCTGAATCATAGAAACACACATTACTTTTGTGAATGGATGGGTCCCTATTATACTCCTCTGCACTCTCATGTTTTTTTAGCTTTTATTTTTCTTTGTCCACCTATTCTATCAACCTTTGAATTTGATGAGCTCACATTTCAAAGAGTCTTCCTTGGGCATAGACCCCAAAGTTATCCCTTATTTTATTCCAAAGTCCATCTATGATATGATGAAGTTGTTCCCTTTCAGAGTATCCATGGCCTAGGCACCAATGCAATAGAGCATAGCACTTACCTAAGGCTACATCCAAGGACTCATGATTTTCCTATTTCTATCCTTAGATCTGCCTTTGCAAGTTATATACTCTAGAGCATGTTTGATATTTGTCATTGAATAGTTTTAACATGGTACCTCATTGGTAAATAGATTCCAATTCTAAGAATTAGTACCAGCTTTCTACTTCTTTGCAGAGTATCATTGGGAACAATTTAAGCTTCAACCATTCATTTTCTATGTTCTTCATGGCACATGCATCATTGAAAGTTTGTAGATGATTTTGTGGATCTGCATTATATCCTCCTTCAAACCTAAGGATATTATTCATATCTAGCCTCTTAATCCCACTATCTTTTTGATGCCTTGTGGGAATTCTCACTACCTTTGAAATATTAATCATGTTTCTACTAGTCAGAAGAGGCTCATCATAATTATTTTATCCAAAGTGGTCCCTTTCATGGCTATGAAACCTATGTTGAGTCCTGTTGTGCCTTCACTCTTGATGGTGCGATTCTTCCCCTTATGGTTTTCTATGCCTCTAGTCTTGATTAGCTTGGTGGAATCTCCATTCATCACCATCCCATCGTTCATCTCCATCTTGATCCTGACTACTCCTCCTTTTGTCTTGTCCATGGCTCCCCTTATTATAGTTTGATGGTAAAGAGGATGATGGGAGTGAAGAAGAGGGATGACTAGGAGAATGGTGCCCACTAGTCCTTCTTCTATTGTCCTTTTTCCATTCCCTTCCACTATCTTTTTCTTTGTTCTTGTCATTAGAGGAACAATTGTGAGACCTCATCCTTGATGTCTACCAAGCTCTTTGCCTTGTTCTTCCTTCTTAGTTATTATCTAATGTGGACTGTAACCATTGTTGAAAAATATCATCCTCATTTAAAGAAGGTGAGTTTGTAAATTGGGAGAGTCATGAGAAGAAATCTGGTCCCTTCCTTTGCATTTGCAAAAACAATAGTGTTGGGATCCCTTTTCCCTTAGAGGCCTCACAGCATGCTTCCATGTGCTAATCTATCTTAAGCTAAGAATTTGTAGGCTCATAATCCCTATATGTGTGGTCTAGAATCTTATACTCATAGTTGAGTGTCATGATGCTAAATTTGATGAGATTGGACATCAACATGATGGGAATAGATCTATCGAGAGGTAACACAATGTTGCCTTCCATGTCCCTCAAATGAATTTTTTCATCTTAATGGAGGATGAAATGAAGTTCAAATTATAAGGATCTAAATGGATGTAGACAACTCTAAGTTGTTGGGACTTCTTTAGTGCCTCCTATCATTGATTGGATTCTCCTATGTTTGGTGGAGATTCATTCATGTGAGAAGAAGCCAAGTTAGTTTTATATGAAATCAATATGTCTTTGATATTTTAATTCTTTAATTATTTTCTCTATTTGGATAATAGTGAGTCATTGTTATTTTATCTTTTACAACATCTTTATATAAATTCACAAGTTACTTCTAATCAACACACTTAGCTAAACTAAGTCCCTAGCAATGGCACCAATGATGAACAGTGGGTATCCCCTACGCCTAACCATATGACTCACAAGCAGTCACTTAGTTTCCTAAGTTTCTTATAGTCCTCAATAATGAATCGTGGAGTTGTATGATCATTATCTTTCTAACTTACACTTGTGTTATCAATTAGTATGGTTAAATGTGAGTTAAGGCACATGATGTCCATTTTTATGTTTTTTTATCCTAATGACTATGAGTGAATGGAGATTTAACAATTAATTATCTAACTACTTAGCTAATCTAGTAACTAACTATCCTAATGTAACGTAGTCATTCCAACTTGTCATACATATCCTAAACTCATATTAACGTTGCTAGATTACCAAGTGGCTATTATTGGGCATGCCAAATATCTGCTACTAGGATTACCAAGTGCAATACATTATGCTCAAAGTGGTTGTACTTACATATTTATGATTAATTACATTAATTATTCAAAGCCATAAATGTAAATTGCATCAAAATTAAAGTACTAAACATACAAAAGAAACTAATCTAAGTGTTACAATGAATGTCGAAAATCTTAACTTTATTGTCATTAATGTCAATGTGATCAGGTACATCGGCACTCAAATAAAGCATCATACAATCTCTTAATTCACATTGTAGGCACTCAAAGGAAAAATATCCTAACTCTAGAGAAAAGAAACTACAAGAACTTTACAACACTATGATTCTAAGTTGTCATAAATGTGGATGGTGGGTGCATTTATATAGGCCCTACCTACATCAGCATTGATGCATCTGCATGAATGCATCTGACTATGTGTCGATGGGGATACATCAATTGGGCTATGTCGACATAGTGTATTTGCTTATGACTCATCAATTTTGTCTTATTTTTGTCAAATGTGTCATTCATGCAGGGCATGATAGTTTTGTAATACAACTCATTCCACAATGAGACATTCATAGGAGAGTCAATCATGTTTATAAATATCATAATTTTGAAATCTATGTAACCCCACAAGTTTGGAAGAAACTCTATCCTCTTTTTGTTTGTACTTGAGGATGAGTTTTTACCCACTTGTGGGGGTATGATGAAACATCTTGTACATAAAGACTACGATATCATAAATATAATATCATAATATCATAGTACTACAAATGTCATCATAGATACAATGTAGTGAACCATGGTCATGCCTATAAATACCAACCCACCATCATGTTGAAACAACAAGTTTTTGTCAATCCGTAGTGAAACTTTTGTAGTTTGTTTTTGTAAGTTAGAGTGAATGCCCATAGTGTCATGAATTATTATTGTATGGAACCTTTATTTGAGTGGATTGTTCCTAGACATATTTCATGAATGAAAATAAAGATCGAGATTATCCTTCATCATTGTAGCATATTACTTATCATAGTTTTACTTTTCATTATATTTACTATTATTCCATTATTTACATTTACTAAGTCATTTACTTGTCCCATGTCTATTAGTAAGGTAGAATAAGTATGATTGGTTTTGAGTGTAAAGTATGATTGTTTGGTAATCCAATAGTGACTTTTCTTAATTCACTCAGTAGTAAAGTTACTTGGTAATCCTATTAATAGTTACATTAGCCCATGATGTGTAAGGAAAATCAAGACCAGATACTTATCATCATAGGATATAATAGTTGATGAGTCATCATTGGTTGGCTACATCAACGAGGCCTTGTCGACGCAATTGACCACATCGACAAGGCCTCATTGACACATCTCACCCTATGTCAACAAGGCCCCATCGACATAGTGTTTGTCCATCGCCTATAAATATGCACCTATCAACTACATTTATGGTAATCTAGATTTCAGTAGCTCTTGCATTTTTCCATTCAAAAGTTAGAATTTTTTCCTCTAAGTGCATGTAGCAAGAGTCCTTGTGTGTGTAGATCTATATTCAAGCATTGTTGTACTTGAACATGACAGTGTGTGTGGTAATAAAGATGAGCTTTCTGATAAACCTTGTAGCACTTTGGGTAGATTAGCTATTTTATTTATGCATTCAATGTTTTCAATTATTTGTTAATTGTTCTCAATTATTTCACAAATATTTTCCAACAATTGAGTTAATGAGGTTATTAAGCTAGATAGATTAAATACATAAGTACGATCACTTTGAGCATAACACATATTCTTTTGGTAATCCCAGCAACGTTATCAGCCGGTATGCCCAATAGCGTAGCGTTTGGTCACCCAGTAGTGGATACGTGGGTTTAGGACGTGTACAGAAAGTAGGAATGAATACTTATGTTAGGATTAATTAAATGTTAGTAAATTAGTTACTTGAGATTAGTTAATCAAATTATTTTTATCTACATTTGAGCACCAACTTATAAAAAAAAATGATAAAAACTAGATGCCTCAATTACACTTAACCATACCAATGAACATCACAAGTGTAATTGGGAAGACAATGATTAACCTTAAGGATAGATTCACTTGCTAAAGGGCTAGTGCACTAGAAATAATAAATTCTGCAAACTTCGACAGGATCGCACATGAACACTTTGTGGTTTGTATGGCTGGGCGTAGGGGTACCTCGCTGCTCATCATTGGTGTTGTTGCTGAGGACTTTGTTTGTGGAATGTGTGCTCTTTAGGTTTAAGTGAATACCATTATATCGTTGTATGAACCTAAAGGTCAATATCATTTCCACTATACATAAAAATTATAAAAGCACACTAACAAATTCATTTTATTTTTCAAAATGTCTTCTTCTTTTCACAAGCCTAAAGATACTAAACAACCAGTCCCACAAGAATGTAAGGTGGTATACACTCATCCAAATAAGTTTGTGTTGAATTTCACCTTCATCCTACATTAGAATGAAAAAATGTGATGGTGTGATATGGAGGGCAACGTCATCTTGCCCCCCGATCAATCTGTGCTTGGGATGTTATTCAAAATCCTTAAGAAGTTGGGCATAGCAGATCTTCATGAAGAGTACATTGTAAATGGATACGACACTCAAAATTATTGTTCCACTAAAACACAACATAAGCAAGATAAACATTACGAGAAACTCCATGAAGATACAAAGGGAAAACATTACACTAACCCCTTGTTCCTACTAGATCAAGAGGACAATGAGGATCCTTCCTTGGAAGGTTCTCAACATGAAGATTCTCCACCCCCTACTGCTAATGGCGAGGGTGTGAACCTGATCCTATGATCAACTATTCATAAACCAGGGTTAAGAAAGAGTGATAGCCAAGGTAGGACTCTGGTACACATCACAATAATAAGGGATCTAAGGATGGTGATCATTATAATCATAAGAGTAGTGGAAAACACCATGGTGGCAATGGTAGTCCATCTTCCTCTTCTTCCTCTTCTTCCTCTTCACCCTCTTCATCCAATTCTAAACATTCCTCTTCATCTAATGGTTCTCAAGATGATGTCATTGAAACAACTATGATGAAGGTGATCAACAAAATAATAATCACTGTGAAGGCCACCAAAACCGAAGAGGTGGCTAAAACCATCATTAGCATCATCAACACAGCAATGATGATAAGCCTTTATTAGCAACTCAAAGTATGCTCAACATTGCAAAGGCAATGAAAATCCCAACTAGGCATATAAAGGATAGCCAGATCAAGTTCCTAGACATGAAAAATATCCCAAGATTTAAGGGGGGATCCAATTCTAATCTGCAAACACATCTACAAGCTTTTCAAGATGCCTGTGCCTTACAGAACATAAAGAATGAGTGGCAAAAACTCAAGCTTTTCCCAAAGACACTCATTAAGGAAGTTGAAAGCTGGTACCAATCCTTGGAGCCAAAATTTATCTGAAGATGGAGTATCATGTTAGAACTATTCAATGAAAAATATCAAATTTACTGTAGAGTGTCTGATGAATCACCATTTGTGTTGGCTATGACGTCAAGGCTGCAACATCGGAGTTGTGACATTGCATCTAGATCCGATGTCGAATGCCCGACATTGGGGTATATATCCTAAGTCTATAAATACTGTGACTGGGCTCTAGTTTATGGAAGTAATTTATCAAGTCAGTTTCAATTTTCAAGCAAGGTAGCGAAGCTCCTACTATTTCTTCTCCCTAGAGTTAGAATATTTTCTGAATGCCTGTAGAAGGAGTCTAAAGTGTGTATGGTTCTTTGTTCAAACACAAATGTACCCGAGTGTAGTAGTGTAACAAGAATAAAATGAACTCTTTTGGAAATCCTTGTAGCATTGAGAATAGCTTGATATTTTCCTTTTTGCATTTTACTTTTTTACTCTTTAATTTAATGCATTTCATTAAGCAATATATTTCCAGTAATTAATGAACACGAGCATGACCACTTCAGCATTCATACAGTACTTGGTAACCCAACAATGCTTAATGTTTGGTAACCCAGCAATGCTATATGTGTTCAAGATGTGTCCAGGAAAGTGAGATGGTTACTTGTGTTAGGCTAGCTAAGTGATAGACATTAGTTTTAATCTACTCTACCCTTTATTCTTGTTGTAGGAGATTACATCGATAAAACATAAAACGATAAAAATTCATATACCTCAATTACACTTAAACCATATCCATGAGCCTCACAAGTGTAGTTGGGAAAATAATGAACGCTCTCAACACCCTTTCACTTCTTAGAGGAACTAGTGTATGAGTTACTATAGCTCTATGAAATTCAACTGGATTATGCGTAACACCTTAGTAATTCATATGGTTGGGCATAGGGGTACCTCGCCACTCATCATTGGCACCATTGTCGAGGACCTTTTTGTTGTTTTGTATGATATCTAGGATCTAGTAAAAGTATTTAAATTTTTGGAATGAACCTAAGAGTCATCTCTTGTGTTACATTTACTACATCAAATTCCCAAAGCACACTGCGATTTTTGTTTCGCTAATCGACAATGTCTTCTTCTCATAGGAGCACTTCTCCACCCAAGCCTGATAATGCTCATCCATCAAAGCCTCAATAGTACCGAATTACATATACTCATCTTGATGAGTATGTGTCAAACTTCACCTTCATCTTACACTAGGATGAACAACTACCATGACATGACATGAAGGGCAACACTATATTGATGCTTGATCATGCTGCTTTTGCAATGCTCTATTAAATGCTTGCATTACGTGGACTTCAAAACTACCATAGGGAATATATCATGAAAGATGTTGACGCTAGAGATTATTAGCCCACTGAAGCACAATGCCTGCAAAATCAGCAACTAGAGCAGAACTCTGAACTTTTGAAGGGAAAAGGACTTAACAATTCTCCATTCCTATTGTACCAACAAGCTAGTGTGAATCTTCCACTCAATGATGCTCCTCTCTTTAACTGTGATGATGAAGGTCAAAACTAGAATATCCACTCCATAGTTCACAATCCTAACTCTGGTAACAAGGGATACAACAACAAAGCAGGATCTAGAGAGGCAAGTCAAGATAGGGATGCAAGTAAGAAGTACAATTGTGATCATGGTCACGATCATTGAAGAGCTAGTAGCAGGAACCATGATGATGCTGGTTCTTATTCCTCTTCCCCTTTATTATCTTCTTCTTATTTTGGCTCTAATTGTGACTGCAGAAGGCAAGATCATGATGGAGGTGATCAAAATGAGAGCAATGACCGACGAGACCATAATAACCAAAGGGACCACTAAGACAAGCAAGATCAAGAACATAGACATTTAAGAGAAGCACATTTCCATGAATGAAGGGGTGGTAGAGGGCATCATAGGCACCATGATCAAGGCCTCGATGAGCCTCTATTTGCTACCTAAAGTATGCTTAACATTGTAGAGGCAATTAGAATTCTAACAAGGTATGTGAGAGATAGTCTAATCAAATGGTTAGACATGAAAATATTCCTCAATTTGAAGGGGGATATAACTCTGATCCATATAATCATCCTCAAGTTTTTCAAAATGCATGTGCCTCACAAAACATTGAGAATGAATTACAAAAACTAAAGTTGTTTCCCAAGATGCTCATCAAAGAAGTAAAAAACTGGTATCGATCCTTGGAACCAGAATCTATCAGACGATGGAGTACCATGCTTGAGATGTTCAATGCTAAATATCAAATGTGCTCCTAGGTGTCCAACTTAAGGAAGCAAATTCAAGGGTGGAAACAAGCAGCACATGAACCCTTGGATGCCATCATTGGCTGATACTAGGCCTTGATACACAAATGCCCTAGCGATGGTTTTTCTCAATTAGCTCAACTCCACCACATTATAGATGGGCTTTGTAATAAAACAAGGAAAACCTGTGGTGTCTATGCCCAACTAACTTCCCGTTAGGTACAAAGCCTAATAGAGCAGGTTGCCAAAGAGGAGGATGAACTTAGAAAAAATGAAAGTGCAAAGGAGTACAATTACGATCTTTCCATCTGCAAGTGGGAGGTTCAATTCTATGACAGTGAGGATGAATCCATATTTGATGAGGGGATGCATAAAAAAGCCTAGCCACTTCAATAATTTCAATTTGAACTTATGACCAAGGTTGATCAATTAAGAGACTCAATGGATAGAAGATTTTAAGCTATCCTCAAAATTGCTGAAGAGTCCCGAGAACAAGGTAGTGATCGTGAGAGCAGGAGGCACAAAGAAGCTAAACATGCATATTACAAAGGTATGGACAAAATTGCTGCAATAGAAGAGGTTGTATATAGTGAATCAAATGATGATCGTGTATGTGATGTTTGTCAGTATGAACATTCCATGGGATGTTGCCCCGTTGTGTCACATCTTTAGGAGTTTGGGGTGTATGCCTTACATCCATGACTTACACAAAGGCAAACATCTAGAAGGTTACCTTATGCTCAAGGTAATCTCTGGTAGTTCCACTTGCAACAACCATATTATCCAAGTGGAGCTCCACCACAATCATACAAATAGTACCAACAATGGTAGCAACCACAATCATGGGCACTTGCACCACTAAGGCAACAATACCCTTACTGATAGCCTGATCCATATGGTTATCATGTTCAGCAACCCATGTCTTCACATGACTCTTCCAATCATGTTTCTCAGTTACAACCTTACTACCACCCTTCTAACTATTATCAAACTCCATCTTCACATAAAAGAAGGGATGCTGCCCCTATCCTTATCCTCCTCCTATCCTTGCACACACTCCTCCTCCAATTGCATAAGTACCACTTGCTCCACCAATGCAGGTTGAATTGTCCACTCAACCACAATAATGCAATGCTATGAGGGATGTTAATTTGCAATCCAATCATCAATCGGATGGGTTGTATGCCGGATCAAAGAAAAGATCTTTCTTTCAACCCTGTAGTCCACCTAAGCCTTCACCTACACTCGTGGTTGGCAACCCTACTCTTGCCTCTTCCTCCATATCTAATTCCTTCAGGCCTCCTTCAAACAAAACTCTACCAAGAATCCATATTGTAATGCTTACTCACACTATCTCTAATTAGATCCATGCAGGAAACCTTTCTAGGAAATTAGCTGACCCTAGAAGTCCTCTAATTTATTTGTAGATTGCTAGGAACAAACCATACAAGGCTCTTCTTGATTCAGGTTCTAGTGTTAATTTCATTTCTCATGAGATGAACACTACCTAGAACCTACCTTCTCTTAAGAAGAGTAATATCAAATTAGAGTTGGTAAACCAATTGATGAGTGGCGAGGTACCCCTACACTCAACCATATGAATACAAGCATTACATGTGTGATCTAGTCGAACTCCGCAGACTAAGTGCCTACACACCTTATGGAACACCTAAGGTTAATCATTCGTTGTCTTCCCAAACTTACTTGTATTTTTCATGGTTGTATGGTTAAGTAAGTCTGAGGTATGTGATTTTTATGTTTTTTATCTTTTATCGCCTATGCTAATGAGGGAAAGGGTGAAGAGACTAATTAACTAACTTTAACTAACTAAGTTCTAATGCCTAACATCAATATCTATCCCACTTGCTATTCACACCCTGAACCAATGCAACCTTCTGGGATTACCAAACGCTATTCGTTGTTGGGATTACCAAGCTTAACGCATGTGCTCGAAGTGGTCGTACTAAATGCACTTTACTAGGAGTGTTGAGGGTTAAGAAAGATTAATTAACTAATAAAGCATTTAACCACTTAGCATTAATTAAATTCCTATTTAGCTTAGTCCATGCACTACAAGGTTTATCCAAAAGTTCGTCTTTATTTCCGTACACAAACTTGTGCTTAGGTACAATATTTTCTTGAATAAAGATCTTTTCACTTTGGGACTCCTACTGCGTGCACATGGAAATTATTCTATCTCTGTAGAGGTAAAACTGCCAGAGTTTTGCTAAGGGTCTAGATCTAGATGGAGAAACAAGGGAGAGCCGCCTCTTATTTATAGATTTGGTGGTGCACTACTATATCGCATACACGATATCGTAGCCCATGCGATATTGCATCCCATCATACCCCCATGATTGAATAAAAACTCGTCCTCGAGTTCCTTACAAAATATTAGGAAGGTATGGGATTATTGACTTGAATGGAACTAATGGTGAATGGGACAACATGTGAACGGATGATCATTACAGAACATGACAGAACTAGTGTTCACAACAACAACAGTGAATACTTTATACATTTGACATCAGGCCTTATTTGGCAGCTGAGAGAGAAGAGAGAAGAGAGAAGAAGTCTACTGCTACCAACTCCAAGATTGTGTCTTTCGTTGTCTATCCGTAAGCGTGCCATCCATATCGTTCCTTACATAGCTGCTTCAGCACCAATCCATTCCAAGTGTTCCCTCCAAATCCAATCCATTATTGTATGATTTCCATTTGCACACACAACACAGTCTTTATAGTAGCAAGGGTAAATGAATCACAATGCAGTTGATACCTTGCTTCGGTGAAAGGTCCATTGGCTAGGTTGTGGTATGGCTGATACGAGTTTGGAGATATAATAGTGGTGACTACCGAAGGTGTAGGGGTTGGGAGAAAATCAAAAAATAATCGAAAAAATTGGGTCAGGATCCCCATGACTAAGAGCGAACCTCTGGTAGCCATAGAATGGGGAAAAAGAAAAGGAACAAAAAAGGTGAAGAAAAAGAGACAACCATAATGTCGATGAAATGGATGTCAAGATGGAAATGAACAAAATAGAGTTGATTACAAAAATGTTAAGGGAAAGAATTTAACTAGTGCACCAAATAGGGATGCTAGTGGGTCCTCCCCAAAGTAGGCTCATGCCCTTAATGCCCTAACAAACCCACATTCAAAGAGTCTGTAGGCTCTGGGAATGTCATTTGGAACAAGAGTTAAAGTCTTAACCACAAGAATTTACCTAAAAGAAAACAATGTGTTAACCAAAATATACACTAATGATACAACCGGCAATGAGGTGATCAATGGAGAAAGAATGATGGAAAGAAGAGAATGGAATGGAGTCTCAAGAACAAGGTGGTGGACAACCCCTTGTGTATTTTATTAATTAATATGACTTACTAGATCCCATTCCAAGTTTGGCCTCAAACAAACCACATCCAGTGACTTCACATTAATGCACTCGGCCAATCCATCCACTTGAAGGAACAAGAATGCATCCCTCAAAGAGCCACCACCATTCCGATGAAATGAAGGAGGAGAGAATAGGAAGCGAAAAGGGCCTTAGTTAGAGGGAACATGTTTATTTTAGTTCCATAACTAGTGCTTGTAGCCCAAATGATTATTTCTTCTAAGGGGTGTGCTTTGAATTCTCATCATTTTTTTTTTTTTGGTTTTTGCGTGAGAACCACACCATGCAAAGACTTATTATTTTTATTTACTCAGCTTCCTGATAATTGGGTAACATTGAAACGGTGAGAGAACTCAAGAAGAAAACATCCAAGCATCCAAGAGAATGGCCAACACAAATGCATCAAGTTCCCTTGAAGCCACACCCTTTTCAATCCTTGAGTCCTTCCTTAGTTTGAGAAATGCCCAATCATCGATTCATTATAGTTCTTATTATTGAGAAAGGGACTGTACCGTTCCAAGCCAAGAGAGACCATAGAAATTTGTGGATGTATGGATGAAGTGGACTCATTGTCTATCACATCAAAAGAACCATACCTTAGTATCAACATCATAACCTAAAGGTAAAAACCAAACATTAGCAACCAATAGAAAATAGTTCATACCATCATTAAGAGCACTTATTGGGTGACCAACTTAACAAAATGGATAAGACACACACATACACACACAAATAAAAGAAAAAGTATAAACGCGATTGTAAAACAAAAATAAGAAAAGTTAAAGAAATTTGTAAAACAATGTAAAACAAAACTTAAAAGAACTGAGGGCCTCAATTGATTAGCATAGGTGGCCATCTCCCCCATGACTGAATCGAAAGGGAGAGATCCAAAATAATGAGCACTTATTTGAATTTTTTAGAAGTGTCCAACTTCTCCCAATTGATGTTTTTAGATTAAGGGTTAGAAGTTGGCAACACTCATATTCCAATGTATACCACTAGGTGTTCTCTTGTTGTGTGGTTGCTACATACAGGCACCTTTCTATCTGAGTTTCTTGGGCACATCAATTGCATGCAGGAGATGCTGGGCATTCCTCCATGTCATCACCCTCTGTATCACTGTATGTGATGCATGGAACTTTCTTCTTCTCGATCTTTCCATAAATGTTTTCCTTAGATATTTCCAAGGAAAGATCGCGAATTCCTACACATGGGTTGATGGTGCTGAGCCATTCCCTCCCCATTATAATTGGGAAGTCCCCTTTGTTATTGTTGACTTCTATCACTAGGAAATTAGCTGGGTATGAACAACCACACACAATGGTAACGATGTCCTCCACCAATCCCAAGGGAATGGTGATGGACTAGTCAGCTAGCTCTAGTTGGATATTGCTCTTCTTGAGTGGAGGCAGGTTCCAAGCTTTATACATCTCTCATGATATTAAGTTCACTCCAGAACCTGAGTCAAGAAGACCCTTACATGGTTTGTTCCCAGTGACTTAGAGGTAGATTAAGGGACTTCCAGGATTAGAGAGTTTTCTGGGAAGGTGGCCCACCTTTATCTAGTTAGTAACGGTATGTGTTAACATAACCATGTGCATTGGGCTCTGTTGTTGGTTTGAAGGGAGCTCCGAGGCCTTACTTGATGGAGGAGTGGTCATAGACTCAACCGCTTGTGGTTGTGAGAGCTTGTTTGGGCTTTTGGTTCTAAAGAAATATCTTCTCTTTGTATGGTTGTCAGAACTAGCAGTAGGTTGAAGGTTTCCAGCTCTTGTAGCATTACATTGCTGTGATTGAGTGGGGAGTTCCCCGTGCATTGTTGGAGCGGGTGGTAGTGGAACTATCGGCATAAGAGTGGTGGATGGATTCGGAGGATAGTATGTATGTGGTGTGTCTCCTGTAGAAGAAGGAGTCCTAAAATAATCCTGAACCTAGTAGTGATGCTATGGAGTTGCGTGACCCATAGAGTCACTTGGAGAAACTGGCTGCTACACGTAATAGCCATATGTGTCTGGTTGCTGGTAAGGGTATTCTTGCCTAGGCGGTGGCATCCCCAATGACTGTGGGTGCTGCCCGATAGGTTGTGGTGGAGTTCCACTTGGATAATATGTTAATGGTTGGTGGAACTGTCTTGGGTTACCTTGGGGATAAGGTAACCTTTGGGGTGCTTACCGTTTATTAAGTCTTGGGTTAAGTGCATACACCCTAGACTCTTGCAGATGTGAGATTATTGGGCAAAATCCCTTAGGATGGTCATATTGGTAGATCTCACATCCACCGTCATTGTCCGTATTAGAGTCCATAACCTCATCGACAATGGTCATTTTCCCCTTACCCTTGCTACATGCATGGTCTACATCTCTCCTCTTTTTCTTGTCATGGTCACTATTTTGCTCCTTAGACTCCTCTACAATTTTGAGAATGGTTTCGAATCTAATGGTTTCGAATCTACTCCTCTACATCTGATCTACCTTAGCTGACACTTCAGTTGTTAACTTTTGAAGTGGCAAGGTTTTTCTATTCATCAACTCTTCGAGTGGTGACTCATCCTCTTCTTCATAGAATCTTACTCCCTTCTTTCGGAGGGAAGGATCGCGGTTATACTCTTCCGTGCTTTCTCTTTTCCGTAGCTCTCCTTCTTCCTTAGCTACTTGCTCCAACAATCTATGAACTTCATGGGACCTAAGTTCAGATAATCTCCCTTGGGCATATGTCCCAAGGGTTTTCCTAGTTTCATTTCTTAGCCCATCTATGAGGTGGCGTAGTTGATCCTGTTGTGAGTAACCATGGCACGGGCAACGATGTAGCAATGCATAATATCAGCCCATGGCAGTATCCAAGGGTTCATGATTACCCTGATTTCATCCTTGGATCTACTTACGCAAGTTGGACACTCTGGAGTACATTTGGTATTTATCGTTGAACAGTTCTAACATTGTACTCCACCGTCTAATGGATTCCGATTCTAAGGACCAGTAGCAACTCTCTGCTTCTTTTATGAGTGTCTTAGGGAACAACTTTAAATTTTGCCACTCATTTTCAATATTTTTCAAGGTGCAGGCATCATGGAATGCCTATAAGTGATTCTACATATCAGCATTGTATCCCCCTCAAACCGTGGAATATTATTCATATCTAGTCTCTTGATCCGGCTATCTTTCTAGTGCCTTGTAGGTATTCTAACTACCTTCGTAATGTCTAACATACTCGGAGTTGCTACTAGGGGTTTATCATAATCATCTCTCTCATGAAGTCTATCATGCCTACGTGGTTCCCTACTTTCCCTTCTTTCTTGCTTTGATTCCCTAGAATGCCCTCGTCCTTGCTCTCGACTCTCTCATCGAGGTCTCTCATTTTGCTTATCCTTACCTTTATCCTCACAGTTGGGCTCTTGGTGACTTCATCTAAATGTGAAAGGAGAGGACGAATGGTATGATGAATGGGAAGAAGAAGGGGAACCATCGTCATGACGATGTTTCTTACCTTATCTTCGATGGCTACAGCCCCGATCATGATGATGATCAGAATTCTTGCCCTTATCTTGTGTTTGTGTTCCCTCATTGAACACTTGGTATTCGTGGGAATCAAAAATAGGGTTTTGAATCATGGATCATAGGTTCTGATACCCTACCTCCTCACTATCATTAGGAGGGGGAACATCATTTTGTGGAGAACCTATTGAGATAGGTTCTTCATCCTTAATTTCTCTTATGACAGAAGAAGCATTGTGGGGGCCTTTGCCCTTCAACAATGTGTGGTGACTCTCCTGCCCAAGTCCTGTTGACGTTGCGCTTCTATGGGATGGTATTCCCTTGTGTCATAATCTTCTACAATGTATTCAGTGTATAGCTATGTCATGTCTATCTGTGCAAGAGCACGAAGAAGCATGTTAGGGACTGCCCGATTTGGGGGTAACACTATGTTACCTTCCCAGTCTCGCCAATGCAGTTGTTCATCCTAATGGAGGATAAAGGTAAAATTGAGTATATACTCATCATGATGAATATACACTACCTGATACTCTTGAGGAACTGGCGGATCTAGGTTACGTGTGTTAGACCGTCGACTGTCTCTTGTGTGATCCCTAGGTGGTGAAGTGCTTTTATGAGAAGAAGAAGACATTGTTATCTTGTCGGTGTACTATTGCCTGTTGTTTAAATTTTCCTCTAATTAACCCTAAGGGTTCATTTAAGCTTCCCAATGATGTGGATGATTTCCTACGTTTTACTTAGCGCACAAACAACTTAGTCCCCAGCAACGGTGCCAATGACGAGTGGCGAGGTACCCCTACACTCAACCATATGAATACCAGCATTACATGTGCGATCTAGTCGAACTCCGCAGACTAAGTGCCTACACACCTTATGGAACACCTAAGGTTAATCATTCATTATCTTCCCAAAATTACTTGTATTTTTCACGGTTGTATGGTTAAATAAGTCTGAGGTACGTGATTTTTATGTCTTTTATCTTTTATCGCCTATGCTAATGAGGGAAAGGGTGAAGAGACTAAGTAACTAACTTTAACTAACTAAGTTCTAATACCTAGCATTAGTATCCATCCCACTTGTCGTTCACACCCTAAACCATTGCAACCTTCTAGGATTACCAAATGCTATTCGTTGCTAGGATTACCAAGCGTAACGCACGTGCTCGAAGTGGTCGTACTGAATGCAGTTAACTAGGAGTGTTGATGGTTGATAAAGATTAATTAACTAATAAATAATTTAACCATTTAACATTAATTAAAGTCCTATTTAGCTTAGTCCATGCACTGCAAAGTTTATACAAAAGTTCCTCTTTATTTCTGTACACAAACTTCTGCTCAGGTACAATATTTGCTCGAATAAAGATCCATTCACTTTGGGACTCCTACTACGCGCACATGGAAATTATTCTATCTCTAGAGAGGTAAAACTACCAGAGTTTCACTAAGGATCTAGATCTAGATGGAGAAACAAGGGAGAGTCACCTCTTATTTATAGATTTGGCAGTGCGCCACGATATCGCGTACGCGATATCGTAGGAGAAGATGCAATATCGCGTATGATACATCGCATATGCGATATCGCAGCCCATGCGATATCATGTCCCATCACCAATCCATCACGATTCCATTGAGACTGGTAGAAGAAATTGTGATCATTGTCTATGGATGGTCTTATTCTGCTAACTTCCTGGTAATCAAAGTGGAGAATTACAAAGGGGACTTCCTAATCATCATGGGAAGAGCATGTTTGAGCACCATAGATGCAAGAATGTACATTAGAGATCTTTCCTTGGAAATCTCTAAAGAAAATGCATTTGGAAAGATCAAGAAGAAGAGAGTTCCATGCATCACGTACAGTAATACTAGGTACAATTATGTGCAGAAACTTTGGGCCATCAAGCAAGCATCCATCTCTACATACGAACAGTGTGTACCAAAAATAGAAATTCAAAGGTGTCAATACATAGTAGCCACAAAATAGGAGGGCACCCAGTGGCTGATCACTGAAACACAAAGCAACACACTTTGCATGGAATCAGCTAAGATCCCAACATGTGAATATGTCACAAGTATGTATGAACTTAAACAAGTTCATCATCAACTCTTTGATGATACAAATAATGATACCTATTGGGGAGAGTTGGAAATTCCTGAGAACTTCAAGTAATAGCCCCTTGAACTAAAAATGCTACCAGCTGAAATGGAATATGTATTTTTGAAAAATAAGAAGCCAATTATAATCAATGCAAGACTTGCACCAGAATAGAAAGAGATGTTGTTAAAGATAGTTAAAAGATGGTCAACAACTTTTGCTTGGTCATATCTTGAACTCATAGGGATTGATCCTAGGATACGCCAACATCACATTTACACTGACCCAGCCATGAAGCCAAGACAATAGCCACAAAGGTGGTTGAATCCCAAATTGAAGCAAATCATCAAGGAGGAAATCGAACAACTCCTCAAGATGGGGTTCATCTATCCCAATGTGGATAGCGAGTGAGTTAGTCCACTTGTAATTGTACCAAAGAAAGGTGGTAAGTGGCAAGTCTACATCGATTTTAGGCTGCTAAATATTGCAACATTCAAGGATCATTTTCCATTGCCATTTGTTGACTTGGTGCTCAACACAATATCAGGGCATTACTACTACAACTTTCTAAATGGTTATGGTGGCTATAACCAAGTTCAAATTACACCAAAAGACCAAGCAAAGACAACATTCACAAGTCCCTAGGGGACTTTTGCATATCATAAGATTTCGTTTGGTCTATGCAATGCCCCTACCACATTTCAATGCTTGGTCCTGAGCATCTTTCAATAGTAGATTAGTAGTGATGCAAAAGTTTTCATGGATGACTTCTCCACCTATGGAGCTACATTTGAGTAAGCCCTAAACTACCTTAAGTAAGTGCTAAAACAATGTTTCAAAACTAACTTGTAGCTCAATTGGTAGAAAAGTCACCTCATGGTTGAGGAGGACATTGTATTAGGGCACAAAATATCGCAAGCAGGAATTGAGGTGGACCCTAAAAAAAGGATCATCCAAGGAATAACCCATTAGCTGAAAATAGTTAAAGATGTTCAATCATTCCATGGACACACTAGCTACTACTAGTGATTCATAGAAAATCTCTCTAAGATTGCAAAACCATTGGTTGAACTAACAAAGAAAGATGCTCCTTTTTTCTAGACCCCGAAATGTGAAAAAATGTTCCAACAACTAAAAGAAAAGCTTGTGGAAACTCCAATTCTACAAGCACCTGACTGATCTAGACCATTTCATATCATGACAAATGCATCGAATTATGCTTTCAAAGTTGTGCTAATGTAGTTAGATGACAAGAAATGGCCATATTGCATCCATTGCACTAGCCAAAGCATTGTCGGTACACAATTGAACTACGCCACTACAAAAAAAGAATTGATGGCAGTGATGTTTTCTCTAAAGAAGTTTAGGCACTATGTGCTTGGATATAAGGTGTTTTTTCACACAAACCACAGTGCCACCCACTTCCTAATAAACAAGCCAACAGTCAGCCCCTATGTCATATGGTGGTTGGTGATCTTATAGGAGTTCGATCTTACAATGATAGATCAAAAGGGCACTGAGAATGTGGTCGTTGATCACTTGTCTCGATTGTGATGGGATGATAAAGAGGAAGAAAGCCCATTATCCAATACATTTCCTAATGAACTCCTCTTTGCTAGAGCAATAACTGAACAAATGTCCAATGAGCCAAAATGGTATCATAACATTCTCACCTATCTTCTCACTCAAAAGATGCCACAAGGGTTGGACCACTAGAGGAAGCAAGAGTTTCTTCACTAGTTAAGGCACTTCATGGAGATCAACGAACACCTCTACAAGGTGTGCACTGATGGCCTAGTTTTTTGGTGTGTCCCTAATGCTGATCAACTACACATGCTGTAAGATGCTCATGAAGGTCCTTATGGAGGACACTATGCTAGGAGATGCATGACCATTAAAATCCTGATGGTAGGGTACTATTGGAAAACACTCTTTAGGGATGCTCACCATTTCATCTGCTCTTGTGAATGATGCCAAAAAGATGATAAAATGACTACTCAAATGGAGGGACCTCAACAATGGACTCAACCTTTAGACCCATTCAACATTTGGGGCATTAATTTCATGGGTCCCATCAGGCCCATGTTAAATGGAAAGGCATACAACATATTCATTGTTGACTATTGTACAAAATGAGTAGAAGTAGTAGCTATCATTGACTATAGATCTTCTACGATTGCTCAGTTTATACAACAAAACGTTGTAAATAGGTTTGGTATGCCATGTGCATTAATTTCTAATAATGAAACTCATTTTACAGGCACTACTTTTTGAAAGCTTATGTAATGCTTGGGGGTTAAACACAAACTCATAACACCTTACTATCCCCAAGCTAATGGTCAAGTTGAGGTTATGAATAGGGAAATCATAAGAACACTAATAAGAACTGTTAGTAAGTATAGAAAGAACTGGAGCACAAAACTCAATGATGCCCTTTGGGCATACCGCTCAACTTGAAAACTTCCTATAGGTAACTCTCCCTATGAGCTTGTGTACAGTAAACTACAAACACTTCCTATTCAATCTAAACTTCATACACTTTCAATGGCTTGTGACCTTGACCTTGACTTAAGTCTAGCCCCAAAGAAAAGACTAATGAATCTCAACATGCTAGACAAAAATTGATTAGTGGCCTTATCATCTAATGAGTTGTACAAGGCTTATAACAAAAAGCATCATGACCTAAAAATTAAAAAAGTTAAATTTCAACTAGGAGATAAGGTTCTCTACTAGAACCCCACACACGTACCTCAATGAACTAAGTTCTAGACATTGTGGGAAGGACCTTATATAATTTATGAAACTTTTCCTTCAACAGTTATGATGATCTCTAAACCTAAGAGCCCAAACAAGAAATAGCTAGTCAGCATTCAAGAAATTAAACCTTTCCATAAACATAAGCCAGTTAACACAACAACAATCTCATCAAATGAAAAACCATGCTCCATATTTCAGATTTCCTCCTTTCAACTTAGTTGTGGGGGAGATCACCACCTATGCTAACCATTCAAGCAACTCAATTTTTTTTGAACTTTTTTATTTTACACATTTTTCATTTTACAACTTTTTATTTTACATGTTCTTTGTTTTACATCTTTTTGTTTTTATGTTATTAATCTTTTCTAATTTTTTGTTTTACACCATCATTAGTACATTTGATATTTCTTGAATAATTTACACTTTCTTCTATATTTTCTTTTATTTGGCATGATTTTCTAACTTTGTGTTAATAAGTGTCCGGTACATTGGTAATGTGTTACTTGATGGTGATATGTGCTATTTTTGTTATTTGATTGTTGATGTCTAGTTTCTAGCTTTGAATTTCATTATAGATAATTAGGACATTTTTCTTTTTCATGTAATAGGCAGTGAGTCCACAACATCCACCCATCCACACACACTATGGTTTTCCTTGTTTTTGAAACATGTGGTCCCTTTTTCACTAATAAAACTTTAATATATTTATGATTTTGGTAGTTTCTAGAATTGGGAAGGATTCAAAGGTTTGAATAGGGTGTGGCTTCAAGGGGATTCAGTATTTTTTATACTTTTTTATTTACCTGGGTGCATGTGTGTTTCCATGAATTTCTTACCTTTACATGCCAATCAATAAAGAAAGTTGAATTAAGTCCTTGCATGTTGTGGTTCTCATAAAAAAATGAGGATTCAAAGCACACCCCTTGGACAAAATAAATGCATATGTCCTTACATGATGTGGTTCTCATCAAAAAAATAACAAAAAAAAAAGATGAGGATTCAAAGCACACCTCTTGGAAAAAATTAATGCATATGTCCTTACATGGTGTGGTTCTCATAAAAAAATAAAAAAAAAACAAGATGAGGATTCAAAGAACACCCCTTGGACAAAATAAATGCATGTGTCTTTGCATGGTGTCATTCCCATTTCAAAAACAAAAAAAAACAAAACAAAACACAATGGGAATTCAAAACACACCCCTTCGATAGAATAAATGGGATACAAGTGCTAGTTATGGGACTTGTCTCCTCTAACTAAGGTCCTTCCTCACTTCCTACCCCTTCTTTAATTTGGAATAGTGTTATTTTGTGGAGTGCTCTTGTGTCTTAGGGGATGGATTGGTCTTAGAATGTCAATGCAAAGTCACTGAAAGTGGCTAGTTTTGATCTAGACTAAGGATGGATCCTATCAAGTCATTTAACCACAAAATCTGCAAGGGACTTCATGTGATCATAATTAGGAACTTCATTCCACTCTTCCTTTCATCCATCTATGCTTTCCATGTCTCACCTCACTACCGATTTCATGTTTTGGTTCGATGTCCTAGTTTGATGTGTTGAAATTCTTAGTTAGTTACTTCCAGGGTTTTATACTTAACCTTCTATAACCATTAATCATCCATGGAGCCAATGGACTATTTGGTTTGAAGATATGCAAGGGCATAAAATGCTTGTTCCTGCTTTGGGGAGGACCCACTTGCATATCTTTTGGTTGGGTTAGTTAAGTTCTTTACCCTTAGACATTTTTATAATCAAATTCTTTCTATTTACCCCATCAATGACATCCAATTGTACACATCTTCATAACAATTTTCAATGAATTCTTCTTTTCATTATTATGAATTATTATACCCTCTTCAAAAATTTCCTTATATTGAATTTTTTTAAATTTAATGGACCACTTAATTTAATTAACCCCATTTATCTACCTTCCCATTAACACTACTCAAAGAAACCAAGCTACCAAAATCACAACTTAGCCGAGTGTAACCACCGATGAGACAAGGCATTTAATCATTATGTGTTATACATTGCATTCTAATTCATGATCCTGTTGTGATTGCAATCAAAAGCTGTTGATGCATAAATTTTTGTCACACCAACACTGGGAAAGAAAACTCGTTTTAGGAGACTATTGCATAGGGTGCCTCCCGTATGGGTATGGAAACCTGGGAATAGTCTCAACTAGAGAGGGCTACGTGGCCTTTTGCAAATAAGCTAGAAAGAAATCTGGAATTTAAATTAAATAATTGTCTTCAATACAATAAGTAATTAAAAGAGTTAAATTTTCCCTTATCCCACTAACATTGTTGGTCCGTGACTGCCAATGGTATCCACTGTTGGATAGGAAGGGTGCAATCGCCACGAGAGAGGGAGAGAGAGAGACTGTCCACTGCAATCCACACAGGGTAGCAACTGCAGTTCTCAAAGCTTGCCATCATTTGCAGCTTTTGTGCACTGTTGCAGAGAGGAAGATCGTCCACCCACGTCTACACCACCATGAAAAACTCTTACCGTCGCCAAGAAGACCCGTAAGGATCCTGAGTTTGAACCACTGGCTCCTGCCTTGAATCCTCCATGAAGATCAACTAGAAGTCTAAAAAAAAGAAAAGAAAAGAAGGAAAAGATTGCTCAGTGGAGAGGAAGCTGCCCCTTTAGACTAGTAGCCAAAGCCTGTTTTTGGGACTTAGAGCCCCACTCTAGACTCCATTTTATAGCTCCTATGACCCTCCATAATGATGGCTACGTTCTCTAATTTTAGTGCCCACTATGTCCATAACTTCTGAAACGTCTACCATTAATGACAGTAACTACCATTATTAATAATTGGTTCCACCACCATTAATAATTGGTTCCACCACTATCAATAATTGTAACTACTATCATTAATAATTATAACCACCACCATTAATAATTGGTTCCACAACTATTAATAATTGTAACTGCCATTATTAATAATTGTCAAGTAATAGTTTAAACACTCACTACTTGCATGATTTTTATTGAGGTTATTAAGAGAGAGATACATTGATAATCATGGCCCCATGAGAGCATTTGAGTGTTGACATCAAGACTTAGCTCCCAAACTTTTAATTGCATGCCAGTGCAAGGAACAAGACCAAAAAACTTTAAAATGATGCAATAGGTAGTGTAGTAACCGAAAACGTTGACGACTGGAAAACACCGAGGGGTCGGTGGACGGACAGTTTCGACCCCGTACCCACGGGATGGCCGTGCTAGGTGTGTGCGAATACGGGGTGCCCTGAACAGTCTGGTCAATCAGACAGAGACTTACATCAGTGTCTAAATAGCCTTTTGCAACGTGTACTTTTGAGACTGAATGGAAATGCGAAATAATGCTTGGAAGTAAATAAAGCAGAAAATGTGACAACAATGTGAAGTAATGCTTGAAAGTGAATAAAGTAGAAAATGCGACAACAATGCGAAGTAATGCTTGAAAGTGAATAAAACAGAAAATGTGACAACAATGCAAAGTAATGCTTGAAAGTGAATAAAACTAAAAAATAATACAAACGTGACAACAAGCAAGAAATAAAGTAAAGTGTAGTTAGAAACATGCACCACTCTGAAGCTACAGACTTGCTTTGTTAAGATGGATACAGTCGGTTACATAGTGTGATGAAGTGCAGAGATCCCGAGAGTAACCAGGGCATATAGAGAATAGAACAGGTGGTGCGCTTGGGGGCGGCCTTGGGTGCTGACAATACAGGGATTCTACCAAGGTGGTAGAAAGGGTATAGAACAAAATATCAGCTAAACTTGCTAACTATTTGTAGTGTCAAACATAAAGCTTACAATATTGTCGCAACGTGCCGAGGAGAGAGCTTCAACGCCAGAGAAAAAGAAAGAGTATGAGAATTAGTGAAAGAATGCTAACCGAACTGGGGATTAGACCTCTTTTAAATGCTGTTTTCTGGAAAATTCCAAACCCTTTGAAGCTGTTTCGTTCAAAATTTTTCAACTTTTTTGAACGCTGTTTCTCAGGGTATTTATAGGGCCAAAGGATGCGCATTGACCTGCTAGCGCAACACATGTCGTATATGACCATTGGACCTGCAAAACTATTGTAATGCGAACCTGCTATGCTATAACTGTAAACCTGCCATGCCGTAATTACGCCATCAGCATCTAGAGACATGTGTTAACGGTCCAATTAGGTGAAGTGCATTAATGTCACACAACCACCTACATGCCTTGTTGTGCTTTGTAGCATAGCATGCTTGGTGTAGCATCTTGTCGTTCGTTCTGCTACATGTGCGATGCATGCTTGCTATGCTACGTAGCGTAGCATAGCGTAGCAACTGGCCTTAGTCACAGAAGCTTTGCCAATTTTATCAACTTTGCTTCCTGTCATGCATGTCTCATGAACTCTGCTGCTTTTGTCCTTCGAGCTACCTTCTATCTCTTTCACAGGATTGCTACACCTCGCTGCACCTTGTAGCTTAGTGTAGCGTAGCAGCAGACATGGTCCGCTGCTTCCTAGCAGATAGGGACATTGGTGAAGGATTTCAAATTGAGCATGGGGAACTGTTGGTAAAGCTATTACCATGCTACGCTACATCATGTGGTGTAGCGTAACGTGGCAGTTCGTTATGCAACTATCTTCTGAAGCTTGCTACACCACATGGTGAGGTGTAGCATAGCGTAGTAGACTTCATGACTTAGAAAACTTGCCGAACTATTCCTAGTGCACCTAGAATGCTACTGCTAACTCCACGCTATTTTTGAGCAAGCTATCGACCTGGCGGGCTACTTAAGTGGATAGGCAAGATGAGCTGTAGAGCTTGTTTACACCTAAAGTAGAAAATTTTCCGAACTGGCCGACCTAGACTCAGAGCGTTCTCCTCTTAATGAACTATCGTAGTGCTTGCACAAATTGCAAGGCCTGGTGAAGCTAGAATGACCTCACATTTTTTGAGGTGTTTCATTGGTCCCTCTTTGTTGACATCTAGAGAATAGACTCGATAGACGTCAGCAAAGAATACAAAACACCGTAGCAGGCGAGATGCTAAGGCTATCACTTGGTGAGTGTCGAGACGTCGCTTGGCTGCACTTGAGAGTGTTGCATTGGTTTTGTAGAGGTTAAGGTAGAGAGAAAAGATGATGTTTAACAAAGTCCCTTGTCGGAATGCTCTGAGGGACTCCTTCGCATTTTCATCTTTGGCTAGTGTTGTTCTTCAACCTCTTGTAGGACGGGTACTCCCTTCACAAGATAAGTTGCGTTACATCTGTGAAGAGTTTAGACCCACCTACAAGTGTTTTCCATGTGGTGAGCTGTCTTACGTGCGCCATGGAACTGGCATTGTGTTCCCTAGGCAGCGAGCTGCGTTACGCGCGCCACGAGAGTTTGCACTTTGTAGTAGCCAAGCTAGCCGAGGCACTTGCTTTGCAATGTTGTAACATTTGCTGTTGTGGTGAGATGTGTCTATGAGGACAAGGTCTTGCTAGCTACTGGCATTTTTGTTACTCTTGGGCACCATCGCTGGGGTGAGATGCCCAAAGCAAGAAGGCCAATAGCGACCTTGGCAATACCAGCGTAGAGGAGCTGGCCTCGAAGGCGTCGGGCACTATTGCAGGTGCGGATGCTCTGGAATCCCTACCAAGGGTTTGCATTTCTAGTTTAGCAATGGGATCAGTTGCCACATAGCTAACTTCATGCAAGCCTAGGTGTTGGCAGGGAGTTGCAGCAACAATATTGTGGCTGGGCCACAATACTGTTGGAACTCCAGATGCGAGAGCTAGCCTGAGAACCACTGTCAGGGTGATGGACCATGGCGACAGTAGGTTTGAAGGGCTAGTGTGACATCATATGGCATCTTTAAAGGGTCAACATGATGTCAAGGGTGGTGGCATTGCATGTGTCCTGGACCGCATTCTCAGTGTGTCGTGAACGACATTCCAGATCTATGATGTCCCACCCACATGTTAGCATTGTGCCCACTCGTTCGATGTGTATCTGGTGCTGGTACATGCTGGGGATGTGACGTGAACCTAGTTTAAGGCCTTGGTAGACCGCGTGCTGGTTTAAGGTCCCAACAGACCACCGTGCCAGTTTAAGGTCCTAGCAAATTGTACATGCTAGTTTATCATCATAGTGGACGTGCAATGCAAATTTACAATCATAGTGGACTAACAGTGCCAGTTTTACATCGTAGCAGATGGTTGTTGCTAGTTTAACATTATGGCAGACATTGCTTGATGCTGCTAGTTTATTATCATTGCGGACGCTACTTGGTGCTATTGCCAGTTTATTGTCGTAGCGGACGATGCTTGGTGCGACTACCAGTTTATCGTCGTAGTAGACGGTGCTTGGTGCAACTGCCAGTTTATCGTCATAGCAGACAATGCTTGTTGTTTCCATTGTGCTTCAGACGTAGTACGGCTTGAGGTTTGAGTGGTTCATCTGGTTGGCGAACTCATTGCCATCCATGTCCGCCAGTTTGAAGGCTCCATTTCCAAAGGCTTTAGTGACCACGTAAGGACCTTCCCAGTTGGCTTAGAATTTTCTCGCATGCTCACAGATGGCCTTGAGGATGAGGTCTCCCTTTTGCATTGGTCGTTGATGTGGGTTTGCATGGTGCTTCTACTGCTGTTTGCTCTGGTAGTGCTCGATTTGTCTTAGCGTCTACACGTGTTCCTCCTCCACTGAGTTGAGGTCGATGGTTCGCGATTCGTTGTTTTGGGCTTTGCTCATGATGTCAGACAGGATCATCCGAAGTGAGGGTACCTACAACTCAAGAGAAAATACAGCTTCAGATCCGTAACCGATACTGTAAGGGGTCTTACTTGTCGCAGTTCTGCAAGTCGTTCGATAGGCCCAGAGGACATAGAGGATTTGCTCGTGCACCGTCTCTTGCTGTTGTTGAGCATCTACTTCAGCAAGTTGATGATGGACTTATTTGTAGCCTCCGCTTGCCTATTCACCTATGGCTAATAAGGGGAAGAAAATGATTGTTTAATGTCTAGATTTCTATAAAAGGTTTGGGTTCCCGTACTGCTGAACTATGGCCCATTGTCAATCACAATAGTCATTGGAAGCCCAAACCTTGTCACAATATTGTCGAGGATGAAATGGTAGATTTTCTGAGACGTCATCTTCCTTAGGGGAATAGCTTCCACCCACTTGGTAAAATACTCTGTGGCAGTGATAATGAAGCTATGCCCTACAGAGGACTTAGGCGTAATAGGCCCTATGAGGTCTAATCCCCATCGTTGGAAGGGCCATGTGATTTGCATTGGGTGCAGGTCTGTAGGTGCTATGTGTATGAGATTTGCGTATCTTTGGCACGTGTCACACATATTGACTTTCAACAGGCAGTCGCATTCCATGTAGGGCCAATAGTATCCTAGGCATTTGATTTTTGTAGCCATAGCCCAAGGTGCTATATGTCCACCACACAACCCTTCATGAACTTCATTAACTACCTTTTGCGCTTGCTCACCATCCACACATGCTAGTAATATCCCGTCATAGGATCATCAACATAGGGCATCATTTCCCATGAGCATGTATTTCCATGCATGCTTATGGATCGCATCTCTCCGGGTAGATGTTAATCCACCTGGGGGCTCTCCATGGTGTAGATAAGCTTTCATGTTGGCATACCACTCTTCGATATCCACAGCACTGATAGATGCCATGTGTTCCACCTGGGTGATAGGCTCTGTGCATTCTATGATCGAGGTTGGCAAGTTTTCTAGGGAATGTGATGGAATGTTTAATGTCAAGGTAGCTAAAGCATCTACTACGGTGTTCTTGTTGCGTGGCACGTGTTGCACATCAATGGTTGCGAATTGCATAAGTAGGATTTTTGCTAGGTCGCAGTAGGGTTGCAGGTGTGTAGCCTTGTAGGCGTAGACTTCAGTGATTTGATTCATGACTAGTTGTGAATCTCCCCAGATTGCCAGGTGCTATATGCGTATCACTCGAGCAATTAAGAGGCCTCTAAGTAGCTCCTCGTATTCTGCCACGTTGTTGGTGCAAGGGAACATAAAATGATAAGCGAATGGGTGCATTTCCCTAGAGGGGAATGTGATCATGGTAGCGGCGCTACCTCCTCACGCAGTTGAGGCACCGTCGAAATGTAAGGTAGCCTCAAAATGTGACAGGATGATGATAACATTGCTAACGTATTCGTTCGGGAACTTGGGGTCTATTGTAGCCTGGTCGTTGACTGGCGAGGCCGTGAGTTGGGTCATTATGGCTTGACCCTTTGTCGATGATTGACTTACATAGCATAGGTCGAACTTTGCAGTTATTTCCTTCCATCGGGCTATCTTGCTACTTTCGTATAGGTTGCTGGTGATGGCCCAAACTATATTGCTTTTGCAAATGATGTTGGTCATGCTGCGGAATAGGTAATGCTGCCACTTCTTTAGTGCAAACACTAGGGCTAGGCAGTTCCTCTCCACTTTGTTGTATTTCACCTTGTGTGCTATTAGTGCATGGCTCAGGTAATACACTGGTATCTCAGAAATATCATCCCACTTCTGACATAGCAGTGCCACTATGGAAGTGTCAGAGGTGGCAAGGTATATGAAGAAAGGCTTGGCCCTTTGTGATGGGTGCACCATTGGGAGGTGCGAGAGCTCCTTCTTCAGGTCGTTGAAGGCTTGTTGACACTAAGTTATCCACTCAAAGTCAACCCCCTTCTTTAGAAGATGTTGCATGGGGTGTAACTTGTCAGTCAACCTGGCTATAAACCTTCGAATAAATTGCACTCTACCTTGTACACCATGTAACTCCTTAAGGTTTGTGGGAGGTGCTAGGTTAACGATGGCCTTGACTTTGTCAAGGTCCACCCGTATTCCAACCTTTGATACTACGAACCCTAACATGCATCCTTTTTCACCCTGAAGATGCACTTCTTAGGATTAAGACGTAGGTCGTGCATTTGGCAACATTTGAGGACTACCCCCAGATCATGTGGGTGATCAGCTACCTCCTTGGACTTAACCGCTATATCATCTACGTAGTCGTTTAATGTTTCTAGGATGTAGTCGCTGAAAATGTAAGTCATGGCTCACTGGTAGGTTGCTCCAACATTCTTGAGCCCAAACGGCATCATGGTATAGCAGAAGGTTTCCCATGGGGTCATGAAGGTTGTTAACAGCTGGTGCTCTAGGTTAATGCAGATTTGGTTTTATCCAGAGAAACCATCCATGAACGATAACAGAGCATGGTCAGCCATGGTGTCGATGAGTTGATCAATGCTCGGGAGTGGGAAGTTGTCTTTGATCATTACCTTATTTAAGTATCGAAAGTCTATACAGATCCATATCCCTCCTGTTTTCTTCGAAACCACAACAATGTTGGATACCCACTTTGAATAGTCAACTGCGCAGATAAATCCTGCTTGGTATAGCTTGGTGATTTCATCCCTCACAGCTAGTGCGATTTACAGCTTAACTTTGCGAGCTTTTTGCTTGACTGTCTTCACATGTGGATCTAGGACGATGTTGTGCTGAATTAGCCGCAGATCTAGACCTGGCATGTCACTGTACAACCATGCGAAGACATCGATGTTGTCTTGCAAAATTTTAGCTATGCTTTTATGTGTTTGTGTGTCTAGGAGGGAGTTGAGTCTTAACGTTTTCGCCTCCCCCTTTAACATGGTCACAGGTGTCTTGACAAGACGGTCCTCGGTTACATCCCTAGCCTCTAAGTCTAGGGCTTGGACCAGGTGCCTGGGCCAATCTAGGGATGCTTCTAAGGCTACTATAGTGCTAGTTGTAGTCGATCCCCAGTCGATCATGTCAGGGTTTAACTGTCTCGCGAGCTTGCCCTGTGCCCCTGCTAATGTCAAAGGTGTGGAAAGGTCACGATGGATTCCCATCTCTCGCTTGACCTTCCATTATAAGATGAAATCTTGGTTAAGGGGTGTCAGAGATTGTGTGAAATGAAAATCTGCAAAGCAACGCCGAGATGCAACTTGCTAAGTGTGGCAATGTAAAGATTGAAATTTTGCTAGTTTAAGGTCATGGCAGACCACCAAGGCACAAAAGTGTAGTATTGCTAAAGGTATAAAATTATTGATGTAAAGTGCAAAGCTATGTAACTGTTGATATGCAAATGCCAAACTGCTAGTTTAGTGTCATTCCGGACTACCACATTGCAATATGCAAGATCTTAATATGCAAGATAATAGTACAAGAAATTGTGGGCATAAGTATTGAACTGCTAGTGTGAAAATGAAGACACAAAATCGCTAGGAAATGTGATATTGCCTATGTGGAAGAAGGTGAGACAACCGCTAATGTAAGCATGTGGTGTTGTTAGTTTAACATCATTGCGAACCGCGACCGTAACGGGTTGAAACTACCAATTTAGGATCTTTTCAGACCCTAAGGGATGCAACTACACTAGGATTACTAGTTTAAGGTCTTTTTGGACCCTTAATTGAAAAAAAATATTATTTTTTGTTTTTGGGAAGGTAAGTAGTTGGCTTGAAGCATGTCAAGGCTTTAATGCTAATAGTGTTATGATGTCGTGGCGAGCATGCTATGCTACACAGTGCACTCCACATTAATTAGAGAGAGAGAGGGCAGCAAGTTTCCCTCCTCTTATGGCCATAAATAGGGGTTAGACCTTGGCAATTTCACCATTTTTATCATAAGAGCGCAAAACCCTCATCGGAGCACAAGGCGATTTCGAAGCACGAAGCAATTGTGTTGATCCATTAGCAAGGAGAATTTCTTCAGCGAAGGGCATTAATCTGCAAGCAGGGCAATGGCTCCTAAGACCCATTTAGAACTTGCAAAGGTTGAGGAGGCGAAGAAGACCTTGGGGCATGCGCCACAAGCACGTGTTGCAGCGCGGCAGAGCACGCCGTTAACCCAGTAAGTTACTCTATCCTCTTTGCCTTTTTTGTGTTATGCTTTCTATCGTTCTCTGCTCTTGTTTTGCATCCTATTTGTTTGTGTCCATTCTTGGCTATCTGTGTTTTTTGTGGTTGCGTCATTTTGGCCTTTGCACCGCCACGGTCACCTTTTCGGTTGTGGTAGATGTATAAACATTGCATCGTGATTGCATGCAAGGTCACCGAAACCGCCACCGCCATGGTTGTTACAACCGCGGGGGCTAGGGCAATTTAAGTTACTTGACCTTAGCATGTTGCAACGTAAAACCCTTGAGGGGGCCAGGCCATGGTGTGATGTGGCAACGTGACACGTGTTTTGTTAGGCTATGTTGTTAGTTGTTTTGCTACCACGCTAGGCTATTCGCATGCTCCTGCTACGCTAGGCTTCCATGCTCTTGCTACGCTACATGCGGGGAGAGGGTTATGCTATGCTATATGTATGGACTGCTAGACGTTGCTATGTTATGCATGTATTATGTTTAAGTGTGATGATAATATTTGCTAATTGCATTATGCAGGGCAGGACCAAGGTCTCAGCTGATCATTTTGGACATTAGCGGGGTCTTGTGCCATGTGAGCAGACCTGTTGCCAATGCTTCCCCTCCCAAGATACGTTTGGGAGATCGAGCGGTTTGATTCAGAAAAGGGGCACAAGACTTCTTGCAATTCCTTCTCAACCACTTTAGTGTGATTGTTTGGTCTTCCTTAGAGGAGAAGGAGGCATCCGGCATAATAGAAGCCATGTTGCCAGGGACAAATCGAGGCATCCTAAGATATTTTACAGATGAGACAATCATGAGCAGGCAGGGAGGAGGATCCAGCCAACACTCAATAGGGTTGAGGTGTTTAGCCTGGATCTGGGACATGCCAAAATTCAACTGCTATCACAAGTACAACACATTGTTTCTCGTACGTCCCATGGCAACGTACTTTCAGAACCCACAGGGGACTGTCTATTGTGCTGGCAGGTGAGTTTTGCATCTTTGTTTTGCTTTGTTGTGCAACACTGGCCGTACCGGCCAAAGGCTTAACAGTGTATGTTTGTCACTAGGTTTTACATTGATGATGGCGTGGTTCACGACCAACCGGGTCTATTGGCTATAGTGCAGCTAGCCTTACAGGAGTTTGCTTCTGCCAAGAACCTGCGGGTGAGTGTGATTGGTCAGTGCAGGGGAGAATACCATATCTATCTACACATGCTCTTCATTCTCTACAATCAGTGTAGGGAGAAGGGTTGGCTGGATAAGGAGTGGAAAGAACCCTTCAAACAGGTCACGGTTAAAGAGGTTTTGATTGAACTCCTACTGTTCCCATTACCATATAGACCTGGTGGGTCAAAAGGCAGGCACCAAATGCTCAAGTGTTTTCGTAATCTTTGCATTCTCTGCAGTGTTATGCTAAGTACATTTTGTGAAAATTGTTGTAGGGGTGAAGAAGCCTCGTGAGGTGACAGTGGTAACTGCCGAGAGACAGGGGCAAACATCTACATCAAATATGGTGAAGTAGTGACGAGCCAAAGCTAGTTAGAACAAGGGGCCCCGAACTCCTTGCTCGAGAAAGTCTGAAAGGTGGGGCTTATGGATTTGTTCATGGCTCCAAATCCAAGCGTCTCTACTGTCAAGATGCTTTCCTTGGTCAACTCCTTCTCTGGGAAGCCAAGACGTTTTCGCATGTACATACGGGGCATGTGGGTGGTCATTGAAATTAATGAACAGCTGTTTGCGAATCTGTTCGGCGTTCCTACCGATGGTGCCTCTGTAGTGTCGAAGGATAAGCAGGAGTTGACTCTTCAAAAGTAGCATATTGAGGAGTGGTTGAGGCTCACCAAGGAGCGAAAAGGGTTCTCCATGGAAAAGCTTAAGGACGGCCTTGCCATGTGGATTTACCCAATCTTTCGTGCCCGCGCATTCCCTCAACTGCTCACCCAAGGGAAGGTCCTGGGGCTTGAGAAAGCCTAGGTAATGCGGGAGGTTATGGAAGAAGAGGCCTATTATAACTAGGCCAGTTTCCTATGTAGTGGCTTGCAAGTTGAGATTTTGGGGCTCTGTGAGCAAACGGAGTCCCGCTCTAACATACACTATGCCTTCTACATAGGCTGTCTGAAGTGCTTCGCAAAGTTCCTAGTGGTCCAGGAGGATGGAGTCTAGTCCGTGCGAGATTGTGATCAAATTCCCAAGCCATGGATTCAATAGGTCCTCCAGACTATGTGAGCCCAGGATCCCCCAGAAATGGTCAGGGAGTCATTGTCTGCAACGACTAAAAATCTGGTAGCTCGCAACGTTCGTGGCCAGGACAGCATAGGAGAGATGCCCCCTGTCATAACCGGTAGCATGACATGGGGTGAATGTCTCACAGTTGAGACCATGCCCAAGGAGTTGCGAAGGAAGAGACCTCCCCCAGCTAGGGAAACCCCTCATGAAGAGGAGGGATGAAGACTGTGACTCAAGCTGCAGAGGACGCAACCCCCCATTGGTAAGCATTTTTGTGTAATGCTTACTTTGCTATAGTTTGCTATGCTATGCTGCGCTAGGCAATGCAATCTAGCATAGCATCTATTTTGAACCAGCTTGTTTTGAATTAACGCAAACATGCCTTTTTTGCTTAGCAGAGGAGGAAGAAGATGAAAAAGAAGGTGATCAGGAAGTGTCGGCCCTTAGGATGGGGGCAACAAATAAAGATGTAGAGGCCCCAGTCTCGGAGGAAAGGGCCCCAGTCAGGAATAAGGGAGCTCCTGTCTCTAGGGCAAGGACCCTGGTCATTAAGGAGCCTCCTCCTACCGATGAAGAGGCATCTCCCTTGAATAAAAAAGACGTTGGTCTCCTAAAAGGAAAGGCACCAGTGCATGAGGAAGGTGCCTGTATGGATTTGGCAGGGCCCTCCACCAAGGCTACTACAATCATCTTGCATCAGCAAGAAGAAAGACCGCAGTTGGGCACTGGTGAGTTAGCGGGACGTCTGCCTTATCATAGTCCATTTTGGCCGTTGCTGACATGCTTAATCGTGTAATACATGTTACTACTGACACGGTGAGCCCTCCTTCGATTCGTGTAGAGTCGTGGGCCGAGGTCCCCAACAAGTTTACATTTGTGCAGGGGCTTGTTGATGACATGATCAGACGCCTTCAGCAAGCGGACCCTAGTGCAGGTGAGTGGCAGTATTAAATGCTCCTATGTTGTTCTGCTAAAAAATTTTGAGTTTGTTGATTTTGCTATGTTAACGCGATTACTACGCTCTTCATGTTGATGCAGCCTCTCGGCTCAAATGGAACCCGACTCGACCCATGAAAGTTGGCGCTGTGCCTACACTCTCACCTGACGTGACCCAGATGTCTCATCACATCTTCGACTATGGGAATGTAGGCGCATCAATGAGGACCTATGGAAATGAGCCCATAGGGCTAAGCAGAGAGAGGCTGACTTGGCCATCGAGGTGGAAAAAATTTGGTCGAGAAACGATTTTCTTATAAATCGTAACCCTGAAGCTGTCGATCGTAAGAGGGTTGTAGATGACTACGCCAAGTTTTGGACTATCGTTCACCAGAACATTGAATCCACCTGTGAGATAGTCAAACAGCAAATACAAATGGACTTACTAGCCCAGAAGTGTCTGGATATAAAAGATATCAGTGCTAAATCCTTTGAATGGGGGCAAACCCAGAGAAACCACAAACATGCATACAAGCTGGAGAACGACACCCATCAAAGACTGTACAAAGACGCTGTTGTGGAGGCATTCATGTATGAAGCATTTGTGAATGCCATCGATGCTTCTGAGGCCTATGCTAAGTTTAAAGAGTAGGTAATGGTTACAAAATCTCCTGACTTGAAGATGGACCTTCCTACAAGAGAGACCGCAACCGCCTCTCTTTCCCCAGAACCTCTAAGATGGACGACCGTGGAAAGGGAGAAAGCTACAGCTGCGAATGCTGAACCTAGCAATAGGCGTTGGATGGACATTACGACAAAGGAGATTTTTCATCACCTCAGGCTTGGTCTAGACCGAATACCCCTTGAGACCTACGCAGGATCCTCTCAGGCTAGTCGCTTTAATGGGTAGATGCTCATGCTATGTTATAGCTTGTGTTTGTTGCAGTTGTTGCCCTAGCTGACTACTTCATCCTTGTGGTGCAGGCTCCAGATGAGGGTGTGAGACCTGTGGAGGGAGGGAATGAAGAATTGACAGAAGGCAATGCAGGGGCAGATGATGCACAAGCAGATGAAGTGAAGGCAAACGACGAAGGCTATGCAAACGGAGACACCCCATGATAGCATGGGATTTTCTTTTTCTTTTCTTTTCTTTTTTTTTAAAAATTTTTAAACATTGCTAATAGGCAAAAATTTTGAATGAAATAAAAAACTTTAGAAAAGAAACAGATTTTATGTTAACTTGTGTACTATGTAAAGTTTTCATGCTCTCGTATGCTAGTTTTAGGCCATCTCGGGCCATTGCTAGTTTTGGGCCATTTTGGACCGT
>MNCI01012480.1:146514-174109 GCA_015680685.1 Gnetum montanum | reverse complement strand
TGTGGAGGCATTCATGTATGAAGCATTTGTGAATGCCATCGATGCTTCTGAGGCCTATGCTAAGTTTAAAGAGTAGGTAATGGTTACAAAATCTCCTGACTTGAAGATGGACCTTCCTACAAGAGAGACCGCAACCGCCTCTCTTTCCCCAGAACCTCTAAGATGGACGACCGTGGAAAGGGAGAAAGCTACAGCTGCGAATGCTGAACCTAGCAATAGGCGTTGGATGGACATTACGACAAAGGAGATTTTTCATCACCTCAGGCTTGGTCTAGACCGAATACCCCTTGAGACCTACGCAGGATCCTCTCAGGCTAGTCGCTTTAATGGGTAGATGCTCATGCTATGTTATAGCTTGTGTTTGTTGCAGTTGTTGCCCTAGCTGACTACTTCATCCTTGTGGTGCAGGCTCCAGATGAGGGTGTGAGACCTGTGGAGGGAGGGAATGAAGAATTGACAGAAGGCAATGCAGGGGCAGATGATGCACAAGCAGATGAAGTGAAGGCAAACGACGAAGGCTATGCAAACGGAGACACCCCATGATAGCATGGGATTTTATTTTTCTTTTCTTTTCTTTTTTTTTAAAAATTTTTAAACATTGCTAATAGGCAAAAATTTTGAATGAAATAAAAAACTTTAGAAAAGAAACAGATTTTATGTTAACTTGTGTACTATGTAAAGTTTTCATGCTCTCGTATGCTAGTTTTAGGCCATCTCGGGCCATTGCTAGTTTTGGGCCATTTTGGACCGTTGCACAACATGTCGAAGTGAAAGGCAACAATGCTAGTTTTAGGCCATTTTGGGCCACTACCAAAAGAGATAGCTTGTTAACAAAGCAATAAAGCGATGATGCTAGTTTTAGGCCATCTCGGGTCATTAGCGTAGCATGCTAAAAAAATGGCATGTTAATAAAGCAGAAAGCAACGATGCTAGTTTTAGGCCATTTTAGGTCATTGCGTAACATGCGAACAAGGTAAAGCAAAAAAGCAACAATGCTAGTTTTAGGCCACTTTGGGCCATTGTCCAAAAGAGAAAATACGTTAACGAAGCAAAAAATAGTGATGATAGTTTTAGGCCATTTCAGACCGTTAGCGTAACATGCTAGAAGGATGGCATATTAACAAGGCAAGGAAACAACGAATGTACAAGGGATGGCAACTTGGCAGGAAATAGTAGGGTTGCTACACTATGCGTAGCTGCTTCTTGACCCATCGTGGATTGATCGGAACGTAAGGCTGAGGTGTTTCACTAGGGCACTTGTTTACATCATTGTCCTCCGCTTGGAAGGGCAACTCGGCCCATGCATTTTTGATTTGGGAGTCAGCTCACTTAGTTGATCCTTCCGTTGAATGATTAATGCATGCAATAACAGGTGCTTCATTCTCAGAGGTCGTAACCTCTGAGCCCTGTTCCATGTTTACGTTGTTGATTGCTTGCATTGCCACTTCGTCACCACGGATTATCACCTCCCTACCCACGTATGGTAAGTGGATTTCCTAGTGTATAGGCGAGGAGACAGCCCTAAGTTGCGCTAACCATGACCTTCCCAAGATCAGGTTAAACCCAGGCATTTCTTCGACTATGATGAATGTTGCATCTGTGGGGAACTAGTCCCTTGCTATGAAGTTTATGTGAACTGTGCCTTTCACCAAGATGCGTGCCCCGTTGAAGGACCTCAGACACGATGTCATCGTTAGTTTGATCTGGTCAACCAATCCCAACTTATCCACAATAGGGAAGGAAATGCCATTTGTGGTGGCCCCATCATTAACGTGTACCCTTCGGATCCAGTGTTGGCCAACCGGAATTGTGATGAAGAGAGGTGTCATAGTCACTTGACCACCTTCAGGATCTTTCCTAATGGCATCGTTACAGAAAATTAATTGGGGTAGTGCGGGCTCTATGGGTACAGAGGAAAGCATTACCGAGTGGATCACTTCCTCTTCTCCTGGCATGTTTTTGTCGACCGAAATCATCGTTAATATGTGGACTAGAGCTTCTTGATGGGGTACAGATGTCATGATTAGGTCATACAAGCCCGGTGTAGCATTTTTCTACTTTAGAGCTTGCTTGACCTGGGTGAGGGCATCCAGAAGGTCTTGGCTGCCCGCTTGTATGACACTTTCCTCCTCTTCGATTCATCCCAGAAGACAAATCTCCCAAGGAGAGGTAGCCTCAAATCTAGGTCCAGATCCTTGTCGACCGGGTGGTACAGGCTATGTAATCATGTCGACCTTCATCTTTGGTGACGAAGGTGCAAATGTAAGGGACGAAGGCGTAGGCTTGGGGATACCCTTGACAGTACTTCCCTTCAACATCTCGCTCAACCAGTGGACTTCTCGCCTTATGGGGCAAGGAGGTTATTCAATTCTATTGTGCGAGATAGGGGCTGTCGAAGATGTCGAACCCCTGATGACGAATGGAGCTAGAGGTGTTAACTGACAGGATCACATGGCCTCACCAACAGGCGATGCAAAGGTGGATGCCTGTGGTGGAACTTTCAGGATGAAGGATGGCTGCGAGCTTGGACCAACTGTTGGTGGTGCTAGTGCACTACACTAATGCACACAGATCACAAACGGCTGGCGGGATGGCCTGGGATCATTGTCAATGTTGATGGCGTTGATTACATAACTGGCATTATTGGAATTGATGGGATCTGTGTAGACATACATAGATTAATTTTCAAGACGTACTAGGCTAATTTTGTCTAGACCAGCTTCCCTAGATTGATTAATCTTTGGATGTCATCCTGCAACGACAGATAATAATCCATGGTGTGACCACATAGTTGGTGGTAGTCACAAAACCTGTCTAGCCTGAAACCCCTAGGAACTGGAGGCTCATTGGGCAAGGCCAAAGTAGGATTCTTAAGGAGCTCGCAGTAGCATTGATGTCTTGCATTTGCTTCTTCTGACATCTGCTTGTGTTGGATGTATCCCACTGCCAACAGTTGCTTTAGGAGTTCTAAAGGTTTGAGAGGTAGCGAGGTGTAATTCAAGTGATCTTTCCACTCAAAGTTGGGTTTGGTGTATGCAGATGTCTCAGGTGTAGGTGCAACAGGTTGCGGTGCTTGGCCTAGTTTGGGTGCAGGGTTACTCGTAGGTATGGCTAGTTTCTTATTATTCTTGCTACTGCTACTGCTAGGTTTAGGCTTGGCCTCGGTTGCCACAGTGGCCACTGTGGTTGTTGGGGCCTTACCTTTGTCCTTATTTGTGAAGGTGCTCTTGTAAGCCACATAGGCCAGGTCTTTGCTTGCCTCAACCGCGTCCTGTATGCTCTTAGTTTGAGTGAAGGCCTAACTGAGAGAGCAAGGAGCAAGATAGTACAGTTTGGACTTGATGAAGTCATTTACTGCACCCTTAAAGATGGCCAGCAAGTGGGCCTCTGCAATGGGATCGCAGATTTCATTAAGGGTTGCACTCCATCATTGAATGAATTTTTGGACTGGTTCTAGTGGGTCTTCTTTCACGCTCATCAACTGATCCAATGTGGTTACTGGCTTCAATTTGTACTTGAAGCGTGTCATGAACTGAGTCAGGAGTTCTTCCAAAGTTGAAATGGATGAATGTGGCAACGCGCGGTACTAATCAAGGGCTTTCCTGACTAGGGACATGGTGAAGATGTGAATGATCGTATGCGGCCATTGTTACAATAGCAAAGACTCAAACCTAAAAGTGACAAGATGCACGTTGGGATCTCCCTCCCCATCGTACTTCGTGAAGTGTGGGAGAGACATCGTAGGGGCTAACGTTAATGCAGGGATTGCAAGGCTGATAGGGTTGTCCTGATAAAAGTCCATGACTTCTACCATGTCGGACCCAATAGCATTGAGGCATTTTATTTCCTCAGTGAGGGTCTGGATGAGCTGAAACGCTTGGTCCAGACCCAACGACGTTGTAGACGGTTGGGGGACTACAGTGGCAGCTCCCACATGCGGCATGGTGGTGATGGTGGGCTGACTCATCGGCAGTGTCATTGGGGCCGCCCCCACTAAAGGTGCTACTTGCATTATCCACCATCTGGTGGGTGGTATTGTTGGAGCAGTAATAGCAGGTTGAGCCGTCGGATAGACTGTTTGGGTCACCGGCGGGATAGACCATGGCCCCATGCTAGGATGTACCATTTGCAGGGTTGGATAGGTCTGAGGGCGAACATAGTGAGACATCTGCGATGGTTGTAGAATAGATGAAGAAGCGACAGGGTCCACCATGTGGACAGGCCAGGGCCCACCACAGCGGATGAAACTAGACATGTACATAGGAATTGGCATGGAAGTTATATGCAATTGCGAAGTAGGTACAGTGTAAACATGTGGTAGGGTAGCCGTGATAGGCATGTTACACACTATAGGAATGTGCTGATAAATAGTTTGCGGGGGCATAGTTGCTGTGAGCGCAACAGGGGAACAAGGGCAATGATACGCCGGGAACGTGACATGGCTACCCATTGCAGTTACGGTTGTAGGTTACTGAAGCATAGGCGTGATGGCAAAGGGAGCAGTAGCAGACAGCGGGTTGGCCCAGAAGGATTGGGTAGGTAGGACAGGAACGGGGTTAGCTTGACCTCCCTCGTCAGATTGGGCATCGAGTTCCTCTTGTCCATCTTGAAAGGTGTCATCCTAGTTGGATGCAGTGTCCTGTTGTGCCCTAAGCCTAGCCAACTAGATTAATTGATCCAGCAGCCTTTGATACGCTTGTGTTAAAGGTAACGAAACACCAAGAGCGGGAATGAATTCCTTCCCATCACAGTAAGTGAACTCGAAGCTACATTTTTCTTCGAGTTTGTGTAAATCCAAGGGCAGATTAGCCTGCACCTTTGCACAAAGGAAACTATAATGCTCATGTTTCTGGGCTAATTCCTCAGGTCCCTCATTTTGGATTCTGAGAGATTGACATGCTTCCAATGTCAGATTCAGTGGTTGTTCAACACCAGTAGTGCCTTGAACCGTGACGGGAACTTCAACATTGAAGGGGGCTTCCACGTTGAAGGCATTGGCAGTGGTAGTTGAAAAAGCCATTGTTAAGCAGGTAGTTATGCAAAAGTAAAGCACAAAAGTTGTGCCAAAGAGTGCAAACGAACAAGAAAATCAGAAGAAATAGTGAAAAAGAATCTTTACGTCTTGCCGGATTCCGAAGGAACCGTCGGGGCGACCGACCTACACCACACAAGGTGCAAACAACCACAACAGGGTGTCACATTTACATCTATGCAAGCTAAGGTGTAGAGCATGTGCAAGACTACTGTAAAAAGGAAAGGCGAGTTAACTGGTTGTCAGAGGCTTTATGTCTTGTAGGGCTCCCGAGGAACCGTTGAGGCTACCGATCTACACCGCACGATGCTTAAACAACCACAGATGGGTGTCAAGTCTACGCTAATGCGTATCGGGGTGTAGAAGGCTTAAGAGACTACCGTAAGACAAGCAAGCTAACAAGAAGGTTTTGTGTCTTGCAGAATTCCTGAAGGACCGTCGAAGCAACTGGTCTACACCACACAAGATGGGGTATAGAACACTTACAAGACAACCATAAGACGGGTGAGCTAGTGATCAAAAAAGGCTTTGTGTCTCGCAGGATCCCTGAGGGACCGTCAAAGCGACCGGTCTGTACCACACGAGATGGGGTATAGAACGCATGCGAGACAACTATAAAAGAGCTAGTTAGTCGGCGATCGGAGGCCTTGTGTTCTGTAGGGCTCCCGAGGAATCGTCGAGGTGACCGATCTGCATCGTACAAAGCGCAAACACCCGCAGGAGGGTGTCGCATTTACACTTATGTGTATCAGCGTATAGAAGGCTCAAAAAACCACCATGACACATGGAAAAGGCATCAAAAGGCCCTCCTTCTAGCACCAGAAAACTGTAGCGACTGAAAATGTTAGCGACTAGAAAACATCGAGGGGTCGGTGGGTGCGACAATTTTGACCCGTACTCGCAAGAGGGTCGTGCTGGGTGTGTGCGAATACGAGGCACCCTGGATGGTCTAGTCGATCAGATAGGGACTTACGTCAGCGTCTATATAGCCTTTTGCAAAGTGTACTTTTGAGACTGAATGGAAATGTAAAATAATGCTTGGAAGTAAATAAAGCAAAAAAATGCAACAACAATGCGAAGTAATGCTTGAAAGTGAATAAAGCAGAAAATGTGACAACAATGCGAAGTAATGCTTGAAAGTGAATAAAATAGAAAAATAATGCAAACGAGCCAACAAGCAAAAAATAAAGTAAAGTGTAGTTAGAAACATGCACCACTCCGAAGCTACAGACTTACTCTGTCAAGATGGATACAGTCAGTTACACAACGTGATGAAGTGTAGAGATCCCGAGAGTAACCAAGGTGTATAGAGAATAGAACAGGTGGTGCGCTTGGGGGCGGCCTTGGGCACTAGTAATACAGGGATTCTACCAAGGTGGTAGAAAGGGTATAGAACAAAATATCAGCTAAACTCACTAACTGTTTACAGTGTTAAACAGAAAGCTTACAATATTGTCGCAACGTGCCAAGAAGACAGCTTGAACACCAGAGAAAAAGAAAGAGTATGAGACTTAGTGAAAGAATGCCAACCAAACCAGGGATTGGACCTCTTTTGAATGTTTTTTTCCAGAAAATTCCAAACCCTTTGAAGCAATTTCGTTCAAAATTTTTAAACTTTTTTGAATGCTATTTCTCGAGGCATTTATAAGGCCAAAAGATGCACGTTGACCTGCTGGCACCAAACATGTCGTATATGACCATTAAACCTACAAGACCGTTGTAATGCAAACCTACTATGTTATAACTATAAACTTGCCATGTTGTAATTGCGCCATCAACGTCTGGAGATGTGTGCCAACGGTCCAATTAGGTGAAGTGCATTGATGTCACACAACTACCCACATGCCTTGCTGTGCTTTGTAGCATAGCATTCTTGGTGTAGCATCTTGTCGTTCGTTCTGCTACATGTGCGATGCATGCTTGCTACGCTATGCTATGCTACATAGCGTAGCGTAGTGTAGCAACTAGCCTTAGTTGCAGAAGCTTTGCCGATTTTATCAACTTTGCTTCCTATGACGCATGTCTCGCGAACTCTGCTACTTATGTCCTTCGAGCTACCTCCTGTCTTTTCCGCAAGATTGATACACCTCGCTGCGCCTTGTAGCTCAGTGTAATGTAGCAGTAGACATGGTCCGCTGCTTCCTGGCAGATAGGGACATTGGTGAAGGATTTGAAATTGAGTGTGGGGAACTATTGGTGAAGCTATTACCATGCTACGCTATGTCATGTGGCGTAGCGTAACATGGCACTTCATTCTGCAACTGTCTTTCGAATCTTGCTACATCACACTGCAAGGCGTAGCGTAGCGTAGTAGACTTCATGACTTAGAAAACTTGCCAAACTATTCCTGGTGCACCCAGAATGCTACTGCCAACTCTGCGCCATTTCTGAGTAGGCTGTCGACCGGGCGGGCTACTTAGGTGGACAGGCAGGATGAGCCGTAGAGCCTGTTTACACCTAAAGTAGAAAATTTGCCAAACTGGCTGGCCTGGACTCAGAGCATTCTGCTCTTGATGAACTACCATAGTGCTTGCATGGATTGCAAGGCCTAGTGAAGCTAGAATAACGTCGCATTTTTTGAGGTGTTTCAGGTAGGAAATCACAAATATCACAAAACAAGGAAATGGAAACTTCAAAGGAAACTATATTAACCTAAACACGATTAAAATAATCATATAATCAAAAGAGAACTAAACATGGGCCACCCAAACCACACCATCTTATTTAACCAAACTCTAAATATATAATTTTATTATATTAACTACATATATCTATATATAATTAAAATATAATTATGGTTTCTTTCCCAGTCTTCTTACAAAGTAAAAGCCAACACCATGTGGACTACTTTGAGCACAAGACCCATACTAAACTTAATGAGGAGGATAGGCTCATATTAGATTGTGGCTAGTCACAACTTTCAGATTTTTCCTTGGAACTTTTTTTTTTTTTTTTTTTGGAAAATAGGTTTAAAAAGGGAAATGGAGGTTAGGGGAGGATAGCTGCCAAACCCCATCACACTTAAGAACTTATTACATTGCCAATGAACATGGTCCTCATTCCTTTTTTTTTTTTTGGAAACTTTGCCCATGGTGTACTTCATTCTTAAGGTAGGAATTCCAACACGAGTCTAGCCGATTAGCTACACTACTAGTGAATACGGTCCTCATTTCTTTTCTTTTTTTCTTTTTTTTTTCTTTTTTTTTTTTTTTGAGGAAACTTTGTCCATGGTGTAGTTCAACCCTCGTGTATGTGCCTTTAATTACAATTTGATAACATCATAGCAGGTCTCGTGGGTGGCTAAGGGTTCTCAAGTGGAAATGAACACACTTCACCCCGTTGTTCATAGGGTAACCATGGATCATCACACTTGAGGGCTAGGGCTTATGAGAGGGAAAGTGGGATTTTCCAAGGTCACCTAGTGATTATGGCCAACCATTCTCCAACATCGCCTATCCTACACTCATGTGGTCATGATGATTACATGATAAGTCAGCACAAATCTCATACTCCATAATCCAACATAACTATAGAAACTAAAACCTTGAAAAACACTAGGAAGAATCAAACATTATTGAAATCTATAGTATAAAAGAGATTTTATGTAATAGTACTAGGAAATATTATATAAAGGATTATACTCACATTATTTTCCAATGGTGCTTTGAGGACCCAACGCCTAGTAACTCAAAAGATCATAATGATTACTAAAATCATATGCAAAGCAAAAATCAAAACAATATGCCAAGAAAGAAATGATGGAAGTGCAAAGAAAATATGCAAATGCAACTATATACAAATGAAATGCATGGTGAAGAGAAAGAAAACATGCAACTAAGAATCTACTAAGTGTCCACGTGGGGCACCTAAGTAGAAATGCTTCAAATGAAATATATTAAAATTTCTATGTAACTGATATCCTTGCACATTAGCAACCTTTGAACACATTGGGGCCAATGACATCTTTAATTCGGAATGGGCCTGACCACATACGAGAGAACTTATTTTGAATATTTTCTCGATCATATGTTCTACCCTTTTCTGAGACTAGGTCTCCTATCTTAAAGTCTTCACCAATGTACTTCCTATCAAGATATTGTCAATGCTTAAGATTACGAAAATCAAGACCTAATCTTAACTTTCTCATTCATTTTCTATCAAGTTTTTCTTTGATATAAGTTTTAATGGTAGGTCTAGGTCTTGGGGGTCATCAAATATAGCCTTTCTAGGAGCATGTTCCATGGATGTGTCATTAAAATTTAGCACAACTTGAACTATTTTAAGAGGTAGGATCTTATTTATATCTTTATCTTCTCCTAAAGGTGGTGGATCACTTAGATGACATCCAGCGTGTTGTTGATAAGGTAAGATGTCTCCATAGCTTTCTTCACCTTCTCTAGAATTTTGATAAGATTGGATGGAATCTACATGAGAGACGGGATTTATTTTGTAATTCCACTCACATAGTCATTTTCAACATATTCACTGCGCTCAACCTTAATAACCCCAACATAAAGATTAGCATTTTGATTTTCCAAAGATTCATTTTGTTAATCCAAGGTTGTAACTAGTTGTTTGTAGAAGGGTTCTCAACGTATAGTTGTGTACTCAGATTTTCCTTTAATAGGGATTAATAGCTCTGAGAAATCTGACCTAAAGAAGCCCCCAAAATTGGCTCCAAAAGTCCTAGATAGGAGCACACCATAGGTAGGAAACATGTCAACTATTAGGATATCAATGTAACATGTGAATGTAGGGTATTGTTTAAGTTGCACTTTCACTCCTTTTAATGACCCTACTACAGGTATGTTAGACCCATCAAGTTGAATCACACTTTTTGTTTGTGGTATCATTTGTGCTCCTAAAGCCTTACATACCTCAAGTGGCATGACATTAACAGTTGCTCCAGAATCCATCAAATAATTGTGAACATTCTTTCCTAAAATAATTAGAGTTGTTAGGAAAGGAGGTTGCTCTTTCTCACTCATAAATGGAATTGTTTACATTTTGTACTGATGATGTGTTAGGACTTTTTGTGAAGTGAACTTGTCATTCAGGGGTTGGGATTGTTTCTTTTCTAGTTTCAGGTCTATGAACTATCTCTTGAACCACCTCTTTCATTCCGTTAAATTGTAAAAGGTCATACATTGAGATGTTAGCTTTCATTTTCTTCAAATCCTCAACTACATCGTAAGTCTTGTGTTTATCTTTAGTTTCTTGTTGAGGTGGAGTTCTTCTAAGTGTAGAAGGTGGGTTGGATTGTTGTGGAGCGTTTGTTTGGGATGACTCAGTTTGAGTATTTGTGTTACTTTGACTAGGACCTCTTCTATTTGGAGGAGTGTAAAGGTCATTCCTAGTTTGTTGTTGTGTGTTGTTCATGATGTCTTTAAATCTATGATAGCAAGCATTAGGTGGGTTGGGGTTTTTTACCATAACTTGCTCCAATGAGGAAACCTCTTCATTTTCTATTTCACAATGTACATTAAAAATCATAACAAGAGGTTTTTCATTTTGTTGACATTGGGTGTTGTCACCATATAATCCTAAAAATTGGGGACAAGTCTTCTTAAAATGTTGCCTAGTCTTCTTAAAATCATCGACTGATGAACTAGGCTTTTCTGGTTGTATAGGACCCTTGTTGTTGTTTGGCTTTAGTTCAACTACTTTGTTGGAAAGTTTTTAAAGTGAAGTTAATATCTGGGTCATTTGATCTTGAGTTTGAGTTGGGGGTTCAGTAGGATTTGGTACCTTGTTTGTGTTTATGATGGACTGAATTAAGGCCTTTGATTTATCCTCATTCAAACCAGTGTTAGATGGTAGGAATGGAGAAGATGTGAGACCTTGAAAATAACTATGCGTAGCTTGATTCATTTGAAGGGGAACAAGAGTTTGGAACATAGTGTTGGTCATTGGAAAAGTTGGTAGAGATACAGGACTATGTTGCATAGGGTTGCTAATGCTCATCATTCCAAAATGGGTTTGAATGTTGTTCATAAGGGTAATTTTTTCTAGCTCCACAGCTTTAGCCATCGCCCCTTGTATTTCTATTATGTTAGGGTCTGATTTGATGGCATAGGCAAAGAATGGGTCAATGGTAGAGAGGTAAAAGTTGAGGATGCCATCAGGTTGTGGATGCATCTCAGTTGGCACATAGGTCAACTGGTGAAGGAATCTAAGGTTATAATCCCTGACATTTTCCCCAGATAGCTTTCTTAGGCTAGTGAAGTTGCTAGATGCTATGGCAGGGCTTGTGAATTTGTCAAATTGAGTCAAAAACTTATTTTTGAACTCCTGCCATGAGTTAATGGAGGCATTGGGGAGCATTAGAAACCATTGGATTGCTTTGGTTCTAAAAGTTCTCACAAATACTCTACATGCCACATCATTTTGGACAATGTTGTGGATGTCTAGTAAAGTTTCAAAACATTGTATATGTTAATGGGCATCACTTAAAGGGTTTGTGGGGTCGTAGAACAAATTTATGTTCTAAAGTGACTTTGGGATGTCGTGGTAGTTAGTAAAGTTAAAGGGGTTACTAACCAAGGGAGCTGGGGTTTGATTGTTTGCCATCCTAGTCCGAGCTCTCCTAGGAATAAAATTTGGAAAATGTGAGGCTCGTTGTTTCCTTAATGTAAAGTGACGTGTAGTTGGTTGACTAGGGGCAAAGGAAAGTTCACTCATAAAATAGAACTATAAAATATAATTATTATAATGAAACTATAAAATTGCATAAAAAAAAGAAAATATTGAAATAAAAATTTTTTGGAAAGAAAAATAAATGTATAAAATTGCAATATTTATAAAATTAAAAAGGAAAGCAGTAAAATGCAAGATAAACTTAAAATTGCATAATCAAATAAAACCACCTTACCTAACCTAGGACTAAGGTAAGCACCGCCAAAACACAGATTCAAAAATGGGATTGGAAACAAGGGTTTAAAAAAATAAGGAAAAAGATTAAAGAAAAATGGGTGATGAGACCCGAAAGTTTCCAAGAAACAAACTTTTGAGAATAAGAAAAAAAAAGGCTCGAAAACTCTTTAAAAATATTTTTTAAGACAATGGCTGAAAATGGAAATTTTAAATAAAACAAGTTTGAAATAAGGAAAATGAAATTTTTGAAAAATAAAAATAGGGACTGGAAAAGGACAGAAAATAAATATTTCAAAAAATGGGATAATAAAGGTTAGAGAAACAACAAGAAAAGCTGATAAATAAAAGGTTGGGGAAAGGCCCTCTTTCTAGCACCAAAAAGGTGCTGATGCATAAATTTTGATCACACCAACACCAAGAAAGAAAACTCATTTTTAGGAGACTATTGCCTAGGGCGCCTCCCGTATGGGTACGGAAACCTGGGAATAGCCTCAGCTGGAGAGGGCTACATGGCCTTTTGCAAATAAGCTAGAAAGAAATCTGGAATTTAAATTAAATAATTGTCTTCAATACAATAAGTAATTAAAAGAACTGAATTTTTCCTTATCCCGCTGACGTTGCTGGTTGGTGACTGCCAATGGTATCCACTGCTAGGCAAGAAGGCTACGATTGCCACAAGAGAGGGAGAGAGAGAGAAAGAGAGAGAGAGACTACCCACTGCAATCCACATAGGGCAGCAACTGCAATTCTCAAAGCCTACCATCGTTTGCCGCCTTTGTGCACCGTCGCAGAGAGGAAGATTGTCCACCCACGTCTACACCACCGTGATAAGCTCTTGCCATCACCGAGAAGACCCGCAAGGATCCTAATTTTGAACCACTAGCTCCTGCCTTGGATCCTCCACAAAGATCAAATAGAAGCCTAAAAAAAAGAAAAGAAAAGAAGGAAACAATTGCTTAGTGGAGAGGAAGTTGCTCCTTCAGACTAATAGCCAGAGCCTATTTTTGGAACCTCTCTCCCCACTAGAGCCCCCCTCTAGACTCCATTTTATAGCTGCTACGACCCTCCATAATGATGGCTACATTCTCTAATTTAAGTGCCCACTATGTCCATAACTTCCAAAATGTCTACCATTAATGACCGTAACCGCCATTATTAATAATTGGTTCCACCACCATTAATAATTGGTTCCACCACTATGAATAATTGTAACTGCTATCATTAATAATTATAACCACCACCATTAATAATTGGTTCTACCACTATTAATAATTTTAACCACCATTATTAATAATTGTCACCTAATAGTTTAAACGCTCACTACTTGCATGATTTTTATCGTGGTTATTAAGAGAGAGATACATTGATAATCATGGCCCCATGAGAGCATGGGAGTGTTGACATCAACAGAAGCATGGACTTGATGCAAGACTATCTTCACCAAGGATTATGCAATAGTACCACACAATGAGGACCATTCATGATCGAAGGATCTCTTCTCTCTCTCATTCTCCTACTGCCAAGAGGTGTTGGATGTCGATATTCTCTAAGGTGTTCACTCCTCTTCTCATGAACACCCAATGTTGTAAAAATTGTAATTCCATACACTTGGGCACTTAGAGTCTATATGTCTATTTCATCTAAGTTAATTTGTCATGTTAGTTAATAATTCCATACCTACCCAATATGTTATGTTGTAAAGAATTTATTCCTCCTCTTCTTCACTCGAGGATGAGTTTTCATTTAGTCATGGGGGTATGATGAATCACTGTATGTGTTGGCCACAACGTCAAGTATGCAACATCTGGGCCTAGATCTGACGCTAAATGTCTGACATCGAGGTATATACCCTAATTTTATAAATACCATGCCTAGGCCCTAGTTTATGGAAGTAATTTATTTAGTTAGTTTTTAGTTTTCAAGCAAGGTAGTGAAGCTCTTGTTGTTTCTTCTCCCTAGAGTTAAAATATTTTCTAAGTGCCCGTAGAAGGAGTCTAAAGTGTGTACGGTTCCTTGTTTGAACACTAATGTACCTGAGCACAGTAATGTGATGGGAATAAAAGAAACTTTTTTGGCAATCCTTGCAGCACTAAAAATAGCTTAATATTTTCTTTATTGCATTTTACTTTCTTGCTCTTTACTTTAATGCATTTCATTAAGCAATATATTTTCAGCAATTAATGAACATGAGCATGGCCACTTCAAGCATTCATAATTTACTTAGTAACCCAACAATGCTTAACATTTGGCAACCTAGTAGTGCTATATGTGTTCAGGATATGTCCAGGAAAGTGGGACAGTTCCTTATGTTAGGCTAGCTAAGTGATAAACATTAGTTTCAATCTACTCTACCTTTTACTCTTGTTGTAGGCTATTACATTGATAAAACATAAAACAATAAAAATTCATATACCTCAATTACACTTAAACCATACCCTTGAGCCTCATAAGTATAGTTGAGAAAACAACGAATGTTCTCAATGCCCTTTCACTTCTTAAAGGAACTAGTGCATGAGATAACTATAGGTCCACAAAATTTGATTGCATTGTGCATAATGCCTTAGTAATTCATATAGTTGGGCATAGGGGTACCTCATCGCTCATCAGTGTCTAATCAGAGAAGGCAAATCCAAGGCTAGAAACAAGAAGCACATGAACCCGTGGATGTTGTCATGGGCTGATACTATTCACTTCTACACCAATGCCCTAGCCATGGTTACTCTCAAAGGAAACAACTTCACCACATCATAGATGGGCTTAGAGTAGAAAAAAGAAGAACCCTTGGGGTGCATGCCCAAAGAAGATTGTCTGAATTAAAATTTCATTAGATCCAAATGCTAATTAAGCATGTAGCAAAAGAATAAGGTGAGCTACAAAAGAGGGAAAGTGCTCAAGAGTATAATAGAGACCCATCCATCAAAAAATGAGAGTCCAATTTTGTGATGAGGAGGAATCACCACTTGATGAAGTCGTGAACAGAAAGACCTTGCCCATCCAAAAATCTATTTCTGACATTTCAGCCAAGGTTTACATGTTATGAGACTCTTTGGATGAAAATTTTTAAACTACTTTAAAGATTGTCAAAGAATCCAAAGAGCAAAATATTGATCGTAATCGCAAGAGGCAAAAAGAAGCTGAACATGCTTACCAAAGAGGTAAGGGAAAAGTTGCTATAGTAGAGGAAATTGTGGAGTCTAACTTTGATGATGAAATTGAATGTGACATTTGTTAATATGAACATCCAAAGGGATGTTGTCCTATGGTGTCACACTTATAAGAGTCTGGGGTATATGCATTGAATCCTCGCCTAGCATGTAGGCAAGCTCCAAGATGATTGCCTTACCCTCAAGGTAGTCCAAGATAATTCCACTAGCAACAACAAACTAACTACCCAAGTGGAACTCCTCCATAATCGTATGAACAATATCAATTTTTCTATCAACCATAATTTTGGGGAATACCACCACCAAGGCAGCAATACCCTTATAGGCAGCTAGATCCATATGGGTACTATGTTCAACAACTTGTCTCCCCTAGGAGTTCTACAAGTTATGCATCATTCTAGCATCATTATTACCCTCCAAGGTACCACTGAATACATTCACCATCTACTCAAGGGAAAAACCCATATCCATATCCTTATCATCCTCCACATCCCTCTACACCTACACCTCCACCTTCAACTTAGTTACCTCCTACTCCATCCATGCAAGGTGAGATTCCTCCATAGCCACAACAATGAAACACTACAAGGGTTGTGCATTCACAACTAGTTTTTCAACCAAGTGGTCTGGATAATCGATCAAGGAAATGACCTTTCTTCTAGCCCAACAATCCTCTCTGACCCTCACAACATACTTCAGCTGATCCTCCTACATCTCTAGCACCCTCATCCTTTACATCAAATACCTTCGAGTGCCCTTCAAACTAAGTGCCACCTAGGATCTACACTATAATGCTAACTCATGCTATTTCTAACTAGATTAAGTCTAGCAACCTTCCTACAAAAAGATCCAATCTAGGAAGTCCACTCATCTATTTATAAATTGCTAGAAAAGAGCCATGTAAGGCTCTTCTTAACTCTGGTTCTAGAGTTAACCTCATTTCCCATGATATGTACAAGGCCTAGAATCTACCACCTCTTAAAAAGAGCAACATCCATCTAGAATTAGAAAATCTATTGATTACTATCCCTTTGGGACTAGTAGAGGACATTGTGATCATAGTTTGTGAATGGTCCTATCCTACTAATTTTTTGGTAATCAAGGTAAACAACTGCAAAAGTGACTTACCCATCATTATGGAAAGGGCTTGGTTAAGCATAGTCAATGCACGAATGGGTATAAGAGATCTATCTCTAGAAATATCCAAGGAAAATGAGCTTGGAAAAATTGAGAAGAAGTGTATTCCATGCATTGTGTACAATGATAATGGGTACAATTGTGTGCAAAAGATTTGGTCCATCAAGAGCACATATATTAAAGCATGCAATCAGTGTGCACAAGAAATTAATATTCAACGATGTCTATACGTGGCAGCCACAAAGCAGGAGGGCATCTAATGGCTAATAGCTAATTTAGATAGTAGCATAATATGCATATATGCATAGAGCCAACTGAGAGCCTGACATGTGCATAGGTTGAAGGCATGGACAAAATTGAACAAGTTCATTTCCAACTCTCAAATGAAGATGATGATACTTGTTGGGGAGAGTTGGAGATCCCTGATCACTTCAAGCAAGAGCCCTTAGAACTAAAAATTTTATTGGTCGATATGGAGTATGCATTTTTAAATAATGGTAAACTAGTCATCATTAGTGCCAAACTTGCTCTTGAACAAAAAAAAAGTTGTTGAAAGTGATGAATAAATGGTCAATAGCCTTTGCTTTGTCATATCTAGAGCTAATAGGAATCAATTCGAAGATATGCCAACATTGTATCTACACTGACTCTGCCATGAAGCCTAGAAAGTAGTTGTAGTGCTGGCTAAACCCCAAATTGAAGCAAATCATTAAGGAGGAGATAGAGCAACTCCTCAAGGCAGGGTTCATCTATCCAATCATGGATAGTGAGTGGGTTAGCCCACTCATAATTGTACCAAAGAAGGATGACAAATGGAAGGTTTGCATCGACTTTAGGCTGTTAAATATGGCAACATTTAAGGATCACTTTCCTTTTTCATTTGTAGACCACGTGTTAGACACCATATCCAAGCATTGTTATTATAGCTTTTTGGATAGTTATAGTGGCTATAACCAAATCCAAATTGCACCTAAAGATTAAGCCAAAATAACATTACCAAGTCCCTTGGGGGGGGGGGGGGCTTTTGCATACTATAAGATGTCATTTGGCCTATGCAATGCCCTTACAACATTTCAACACTTGGTCCTAAGTATCTTTCAACAACAAATCAATAGTGGTGTTGAAGCTTGCATGGATAACTTCTCCACCTATGGAGCTACATTTGAGCAAGCCTTGGATTGACTTGAACAAGTACTAAAGAGATGTGTAGAGACAAACCTATGGCTCAACTAGCAAAACAGCCATCTCAAGGTCCAAGAAGGCATTATGCTAGGGCACCAAATTTTGCAGAAAGGGATTGAGGTAGACCCAGAAAAGATAAGAATCATCCAAGAAATAACATGCCAACTAGAGACCATAAAAGATGTCTAGTCATTCCTTGGACACACTGGCTACTACCGGCATTTTATTGAGAATTTCTCTAAGATTGCAAAGCTATTGGTAGAACTTATAAAGAAAGATATACCTTTCATTTGGACCAAGGAATGTGAACACGCATTCCAACAATTAAAGGAGAAACTTGTAGAAACACTAATCCTACAAGCACTAAATTAGTCCAAACCATTCCATATCATGATAGACGCATCTAATTATGCTTTGGAAGTAGTGCTTACATAGATGGACGATAAGAAACATCTATATTGTATCCACTGAATGAGCTGAAGCATTGTGGGGGCATAGTTAAACTACACCATCATGGAAAAAGAATTAATGGCAACGGTGTACATGCTAGAAAAGTTTAGACATTATGTGCTAGGTTACAAAGTGCTTGTGCATATAGACCACAGTGCAATTCAGTTCCTTATGAATAAGTTGATGGTGAGCCCTCGTGTTATACAGTAGCCTGTGATCTTGCAGGAATTTAATCTCACTATGGTAGATCAAAAAGAGACCGAGAATGTGGTTGTTGACCATCTTTCTCACTTAAGATGGGATAATAAAGAGGAGGATAGTCCACTCTTTGATCAATTTTCAGATGAACTCCTCTTTACTAGACCAATAAGTGAACAAACGCCTAAAAAAGCAATATGGCATAATGGCATCCCCACATATATTCTCACTTAAGAGATGCCACAAGACTTGGATTCTACAAAAAAAACAACAATTTCTTCATTGGATCAAATACTTCATGGAAATCAATGGACACCTTTACAAGGTATGTGCCGATGACCTGATCCATTAGTGTGTCCCTAACAAAGATTAACTGTGCATTCTCCAAGATGCTCATGAGGGGCCTTGTAAAGGTCACTATGTAGGGAGATGCATGGCTATAAAAATCCTGAAGGTAGGATACTATTGGCCTATAACCCTTAGGGATGCCCACTAGTTTGTCAAGTCTTGTGAACATTATCAACGTGATGAGGGGATGATTGCTCACATGGAAGATCCTCAACAGTGGATTCAACCACTAGAGCCTTTCAACATATGGGGTGTCAACTTCATGGGTCCCATCACATCCATGTCTAAGGGGAAGATGTATATTATAGTAGTAGTTAACTACTACACAAAATGCGCTGAAGCGATAGCTGTTACTAATTGTACATCATCCACTGCTACCATATTTATACAACAAAATATCGTGAATAGGTTTGGGATTCCACATTTACTAATTTCTAATAATGAAACTCATTTCACAAGTGCCACATTTAGAAAATTAATGCAATTCTTGCGGGTAGAACATAAATTAACAACACCTTACCACCCCTAAACTAATGATCAAGTAAAGGTAACCAACCAAGAGATTACAAAAATACTAACGTGAACCATTAGCAAATATAGGAAGGATTGGAATACAAAACTTAATGATGCTGTCTAGTGAAACACCATGAAAATTACGAGTCGGCCTCAGGCAAAGATTCGCAATTCAAGCGAGAGCGCGCATCAGTTTTGCTCAAGGACAAGTTTACGCTCTATTACGCACGGCAGCGTAATGAGTGTAATAAGCTCCAAAATAGTCAAAGGCAAAGGCTAGAGAAGCATAACAGTCCGACACTTTTTCTCATGGCGCATGGATAACTTGTCTTTACGCTCGTTACGCGACGATGCGTACCATTGCGTATGTCATCATTCAAGTTGCACATTGTTTACGCTCCATCACACGCAGCTGCGTAGTGAGCGTAAGTTATACATTATTTACGCTTCACCACGCGCAGCTGCGTAATGAGCGTAAGTTATACATTATTTATGCTTCACCACGCACAGCTGCGTAATGAGCGTAAGTTATACATTATTTACGCTTCACCACGCGCAGCTGCGTAGTGAGCGTAAAACAATTTTGAGCTTATTGTTTTTACACCAGATTACGCTCATACACGCAACACAACGCGAATGAGTGTAATACAACCTAAAAGTAATTAAAGCACGCTCAGCATGTACCTGCTCTCCACACGCACAACACGCAAACAAGCGTGTTGTGTGTAGTCACAATCTGACTTAAAATGATCATGCCAACAAGGCCCGCAATATCTGGACCCACGTCATTAGGGTTGCGCCTTTTTTCACGAAGCGTCGCGGCCTATAAATACCTCAGTTGACAAAGATACAGTAGTTGGCAAATCAGAGAAGCCAAAAAGCATATTTCTGAGCACCAGAGCACTTAGCACTTTGGAGCAGAGATACAGAGAACGGCGCTTTGTTGACATTATCACTTTACAGCCGAAGCAGGGTACAGTTCGCTTTGAGCACCGGTGACAGGAGTAATCGTTCTGCTGAAAAGACTCTATCAATCAGAAACAATTGATCGGTAGACGTCAAGGCTTGGCCTCCCTTGCATCTCAGCTTTAGCCCACGAGGTAGATCGGACTACTATTTAGATCGTTTTGCTTGTTGTTTTGTGCTTGTTTCACATCTTGTAATCGGGGATTCCCCAGTGTAATTTCTTATACAAAATATACATTTTTAAGTCAAAGCGCAGATCTTGAAGCTACGAGCTTCTCTTATGTCAACCTCCTTTCATCGTGTTTAGCATTATCACCGTTGCAATCCGTCTACATCGTTTTCCCCTCGTTTTACGACTCCTCGAACCAGATCGCTTTCTTTTTACACACTTTGCATTATTTTACTGCCCCGTAAGTCCCTGTCTGATCGACAAGACCGTTCAGGGCACCGCGGATTTTTTTTTCCAGTATAGCCCTCGCGCGGATCCGTGGCTAAAACTGTGTACGCCGGAACCTCGATCGGTATTTCCAACTGCCGACGTTTTCCGTCGCTACAGTTTTCTAGCGCTAGAAGGAGGGCCTGAACCTCCGATCTGAATATTTCGGGTAACCCTGTTAGATATCCATACCCTAAACCATAGACGTGATACCTTTAAGGAAGTCTACGGTCAATCGTGTGGTATAGATCGGTCGCAATGACGATTTCTTTGAAATCCTACAGGGTAGAAAGCCTTTTGTGCTTTTTGTTGCCAACCGTTTTCTTTTAGATCTGATTATCAGTCACCGTTGACTTCATCGATCAATGGATTCCTTTTACTCAAACACAACCGCCATGGTCGCCACCGATCTGGGTGTCGCGCTTGTGAATCCTACGGTGGTCACAGGACCAGCTCCTGGTGCAACGGGACCTCAGGGACCATTGCGCCGTTCATTGAGGCTTCAGGGGAAATAGCCTATCTTCACAGTTATAACCCCTGAAGAATACAATTTCATATGCGTCAAGATCCAGGCGAGGCTGGCTCTTAGCCGAGCCGAGCTGGAGGCGAAGCGAAACTTTGAGGTGCTCCACCGAGGCGGCTATGATTTTAAGCCGACGGCCTACGACATAATCCCCTTGACTGAACAACAACACGAACTTATCGCACAGTTGGTCATGGCCAGAGGCCAGACTTCACAAACCGTGGTGGAGCCTCAGCATGGGGAAGAGGCAGAGGATGAATTCGAAGCTCTGTCAGAACATTCGTTCCATACTCTGACGCCCCACATACAAGTAAATCTGTTATTCCCTTTCGACGGAGAGGCAACCTCTCTTGACCCAGCCGTGACCGCGCAGACACAAATCCCTGTCTTTCCGTAGGCCAACATGCAGCCATCTGGGTTGCAAGTACAACAACCGCACCATAACGTGGGGGTGGGTCCATCCCAACAGGTAATTAGTATTCCGGCGGCAGTCCCGGCAACCGCCGCGCCCCATTTCATTCCCCAGGTACAAGCTCACACTGTACCGACAACTCGCTTAGCCCAAATGTTCCCGCCCCCACCAACTCAGCAAAATACCGCAGCCATACCACAGCAGACCTTTATCCAATACCCTGCAACAAGTCAATGGATCAACCCTGCTACACAACACCACTCGTCTGCGGTGTACGGTGCACAGCCTTCGGTCGCACCTGCAGCACAATTTTCGCAGGTGTTTCCTCAATATACCTACCATTATCCTACGCAGCAGGTAGGAGTCAACCTCTCGTCTCAGACCCGTGGATGGTGGTCTTCGCAGGCCCCCCAGCCTGCAGGAATCCCTGCTCCACCAGCAGTTAGTCAACCACTCCCTGCATTCCAGTTCCCTAGGGCTGCCCGCCCAGTCCAACCTCCTATGCCTGCTGCATAGACGCCTCCGTTAACAGGTCTAGACCAAGCTTTCTAGCTTATCTAGATGCTTACCGAGGAGGTTCGACGCCTCAAGACCGCTGGGTCTGATACCATTCAGATCATGGACTTCTATCTGGATGATCCGATCAATCCAGCGGTCCCCGTGCTGTCGTTGCCACCAGGGATGTCCCTCCCGCATTTTACCAAGTATAATGGAGAGGGGGATCCCAACACCCATCTAGCCACCTTCAGATCTGAATCTTTGTTGTTACAACAGTTGCCACACACTTTAGTCCGAGTCTTCGCGATGTCACTAACGGGGAAGGCTTTAGACTGGTATAGAGCTCTCCCACGCTCTTCCATTTCAAACTTGGAAGAGCTGCTGACTCAATTTGTGACCCGATTCAAATACAACATGAGGCCAGAAGTCACGTTGGAATAGCTTATGGGGGTGAAACAAGACCCGCTCGAGCCAGTCCAAAAGTTTATACAGCGTTGGAATGCCACCTTGAATGAGATCCGCGATCCAATCGCAGACTTCCATCTACTAGCTATATTCAAGGGAGCAGTCAACGACTTTATTAAGTCTAAGCTGTATTATCTTTTCCCTGGCAATATACGTCAAGCCTTTGCCCAAGTCCGAAGCATCCAAGATGCTGCGGAGGCCAGTAAATACCCAGCATATGTCGCCTACAAAAACGCACACAACAAAACCAAAGACAAAGGCAAGGCAACGACAACTACGGTAGCTGCGCTGACTGAAAACGTAAAGAATAAGAACAAGAAGGCGTCCACAATAGCGCCGCCTGAGGCCACGGCTGGTGCCGGCACCAGCCAAGCCACAGCTGCCCCTGAACAGGCCTCCCAGCCAAAGCCAAATTTTGAGCGTAAAGATCGTTCAAAATATGCGGCTCTACCCGTGAAACATTCCGAACTGCTGAAACAACTGTTAGCGGCGAGACACATTCAACCTAAGAAAGTATCCGAGGAAGCCCTAAAGTGTCACAAACGTCACTGTGAACTGCTGAAGGATCCTTCTTTAGCTCTGCCTAACGAACCAGCAGTTCCGAGATCTTTCAGGCTAGACCGTTTCTGTGACTACCACCACATGTGCGGTCACGACACGGATTACTGCTGGGCGTTGAAGGACGACATTCAACACATGATCGACGAAGGTCATCTAAAACTAGACAGCAGTAACCCTACGCGCCCGAAAAATCAAACACTGCATGTATACAAGGATCCGTTGAACGCAAACTACGATCCTTATACAATCACTGTGGTGAGTATGGACGGTGAGCGTAAGGGACCACCAAAACAGCCTTTTGTTTTACGCGTCCCCGCCAGCTCACAAAGGGGACCAACTACTTCTTCGGCAGCCAATGGCGCCTCATGGCCACCTTTTATCATACAGGCACCTTCCCAAGGGCGCCCTCAGTCACGCGACAGTACCTAAGCTGCGGGTTCATCCGCGCCTATGCAGAGAGCGCCCTTCATTATTAGGGCGCCAAAACGACAGGCTGCCCCTCTCACGCAGGGACAGACCTCTAGCCAGCACCACCAGCTGTCGCCTCCCAAGCGAAAGGAGGAGAACACCGTAGTTAACGCAACAAAAGACCACCCTACGCTCGGCTTCCCTAAGCCCAGGCCCCTGGCCTCTATGCCTATGTCTATGCCCCAGAAGCAAACTAAAGGTACAGAAACGCAGCCACCTTCTCTTGGCAGAAAAAGGAACAACCCTCTCACTGACACCGCTCCGCCTCGCGAGATCCATCTTTTGGGCCGAATGGAGGAGGACAAGGGGGATAAACAACCCTGCCGAGAGAAGGACCTCCTCGATGCATTCACGCAGGTCAAACAAGCTCTTAAACAAAAGAACACAACGCTGAGCCCGTACGACCTACTGATGACTTCTCGAGAACACCGTGAGGCTATGGTACGCATGTTGACGTCCATATCAGTGGATGCCAGCCTACCGGCAGAAGAGGAAGCGATACACGCTATCATGTTTCCTTCCGACGCTGAACCACCCAAGCCTACCTTGTTAACCTTCCTGGACGAGTCTATCAAAGATGATCTGGAGAAACGTCAAGTAACGACTGAGCCTATGTTCATTACCATTCGGGTCGGCCAGTACCGGATCCGAAGGGTACACGTGGATGATGGTGCAGCTGCCAACGTCGTTCCCTATTCCATCGTGGATAGGTTGAGATTGGTCGACTAGATCACTCCCACGACGACAGTTTGGGTGAAATCATTCAACGGAGCACGGGTTCAAGTCAAGGGGACGGTGCGTATTGAGTTTGTGGCGAGGAATCAATTCCCAACGGAAGCCACATTCTTAGTCGTCGAGGAGATGCCCGACTTCAACTTAAACTTAGGGAGGTCGTGGTTAGCCCAGCTGAGGACGGTCTCATCGCCGATACATCAAGAGATACACCTGCCCTACGCCGGAGGAGAGGTTGTCATACGCGGTGACGAGGTCACCCCCAGGACCGTTAACAACATTGAAGAAGAACGGGGTTCGGAGATCGAAACAACTGATGATCAGTCCCATCTCCAAGCCCCTGAACAAAACGACAACAGCGACAATGGTCTAGCCTGGGCCGACCTGCCTTTTCCGGATGACAGCGTAGAGGAGTCAAACCATAAGCCTCCTCGCCCTTACGCAGCGCTCAACGTGAAGGCCATTAAGAAACAATTGCGTATCGTCAGTTGAACAATGGTCTTCTGCGTGTAACACTATTCTCATGTAAGTTAGCACACTCCTCGTTTAGTAGCTTCTGTTGTTTGTTTCAACATGCTTTTACGCTATAGTTGCTTTCTGGGCTTGCACTTCTCAGTTGCGTGTTTTATCGTACTCGCGTTAGCTACGCTCTCATTCCTTTACGCATTTATCCAGGATTACATCACTAGTTACGCAGTCGGCCCGCAACGGCCTTAAACTAGTAGCTAGTTACGCAAATTCATATGTCGGCCCGCAACAGCCTTAAACTAGTAGCTATTTACGCAAATTCATATGTCGGCCCGCAACGGCCTTAAACTAGTAGCTATTTACGCAAATTCATATGTCGGCCCGCAACGGCCTTAANCAACGGCCTTAAACTAGTAGCTAATTTACGCAAATTCATATGTCGGCCCGCAACGGCCTTAAACTAGTAGCTATTTACGCAAATTCATATGTCGGCCCGCAACGGCCTTAAACTAGTAGCTAATTTACGCACATTCATATGTCGACCCGCAACGTCCTTAAACTAGTAGCTAATTTACGCAAATTCATATGTCGGCCCGCAACGGCCTTAAACTAGTAGCTATTTACGCAAATTCATATGTCGGCCCGCAACGGCCTTAAACTAGTAGCTATTTACGCAAGTTCATATGTCGGCCCGCAACGGCCTTAAACTAGTAGCTAATTTACGCAAATCCGTGTGCTGGCCCGCAATGGCCTTAAATTAGTAGTCTGGAGTTATCGACAATCACCATTTACGCTTCCGGCCCGCAATGGCCTTAAACTAGGAATTACGCACTATCATTATTACTCAGGTGAACTTTTCAACAGTTACACGCATACTCCATTGACGAAACACATAAAAAAATATATGTGATTGATATTCAACGCATCCACCAAGTTTTATAACATGCCTTTCTAGTCCTTCGTAACATGATACTACGCTCAACATTAACAAAATTTTGCGTAAATAATAATTACGCATTTCCCCTACTGCCACTATCACCAGTATCTTTTAACTCCGAATCCAGCCCCAAAAGGTCGTCCTCCAATGGGCCATCGTTTCTAGGAATTATCCCTTTATGAAAAATTGCCTCTTCACGAGGCTCTCGCTCTGATACTGGCTCCACAGGAAGACGCTCTTCATCGTTTCGTTCCACCTCTGCTCCCACTATTTCTTCTCCCAGCCCTTCAGCTGGCGTACTTTCTTTACCTCCTTCTGGTACCTAAAACCAAATAACATCAAATTAGAATAGACGACGCTAGTTAGAAAATTTTCTGACTAAGTCATGCGTAAACTTACTCGCGACGGCCCTGCTCCCGCAGCAAANCTCTTCGAACTTCTTGAAAGCTTCGGACGCTCCGATGGTGTCCACGAAAACCTCCAGGGATCGAGCTTTAACGGCGGACTCGCGGTAACATTTTCTATAAGCAGTGCTTTCCCTTTTGTATACATGCTTGTGGTCCTTCTCCTTCTGCCCCCATTCCTGTACGCTCGCGCAGTAGTCCCTCCAGTCCCGGCTTTTCTAAGCTAGGAGCTCAATTTGCATCCTTTGCTCTACTAACGCCCAACTGGTATGTACGCTGTTCTTGATGGCTGTCCAATAACGGGAGTGGTCAATAACAGCGATACGTCAGTCTTCATCCCCCGTCACTCGAGCCTGTAGGAATTCATACCGCGCCCTTAGGTCCTCGACTTCCTTGGTCAAGGATTCAACCCTCTGCTCTGACCATTGCAACCTTTTCCATAGGCCTTCATTAACATTCCTACTTTCCCATACGGAGCGTGTCGATCGTAACACACATTTACGCATCTCCTCATAAATGTGGTGTGGCACGACTGCCCCATCAAGTGGGGGCTCCGCTGTGCCCAGGTCAATGGGCTCCGTGGGATCCCATCAGAGGTGAGCTCCTGACAGAAAACAAGTATCAATACGGATAACACATTACCAAGACATCATGTTGTAACTTCGTTAACTTACCAGCGCCAGGTTCAATGCATTCCAGACGCTCGATCATGTCGCTGACGACGCCTTCCATGAAGGCAAATTTATCGGGGAAGTCTCTCCACATTTTGCTAACAGCAGCAAACATTGAGGCATCTTCTTCCCCTATAGTGTAATTTTGTTAGACATTCCTTCCATCAACATGTTTTTTTCAAACACGCTAACGCACTCATTACCTCTGCCGGCGACAGTGGCGATTTCATCGACATCTTTCGTATCCTTTTCCCTTTCACGCACTGGAGTCTGTGCATCACTGGTTCCAGTAGCCGGGGCCTCCTCATGCACCCCAGTCTGTACACGGCTTCCGCTAGCAGCTAGGACCACCTCACGCACTGGAACCTGCACACGGCTCGTATCAACAGTCAGAGTCTCTTCTTCCAAAATTGAGGCCCCCTCCCCACAGTTTAGTACCATCGCCCCTGTCTCAGGGGTCAATTGCCCTGTCATTTTTGCTGCTTACACCGCCATACGTTAGCATAATAATTCCAGATCATCTAAGTAAACCATTGCATATGCAGTCCTTTCACACTTACCAGGCGGAGGCTTATTCCGCTGCACCTTGATCCCAACAGTGTGGCCTGCATCGCCCTCAGGGGCCTCAGTTAGGCGGAGCCTCTTCCGCCGAGCTGCCGGTTCCACAATTTCCTCTGCCAGACGTTTCCCCCGCGAGGCATCACCAGTGTAGGTAGGCATTATCCCGCCTACGCTGTCGAGACCTCACGCTCGGGGCGCTGTCAAGCCTTTAGTCGTTACAGACAACGACTCCCCGATCCCTTCCGGTGGATCCTGCCCACGGGTAGTGCTGAGAATGTGGGCAATCCAAGGTCTGGATAGCTGGTCTCAGTCTTGCTGTACCCAGACCCCATTCCTTTGAACGACCAGAAACTCAGCAAACCGCCAGAGGCAAGCTATGAAAAAGGTGTAATGCACATTGAAACGGGACTCGAGCTTCTCCCGAAGCTTGACCATTTCACTGCGCAGTCCCTTGGCAAGATGGCTTGCCCAATCAAACCGGGCTCCCTCCTCCAGGACCTCTCGCATGATACGGGTCTGTTCTACTGAAAAGAACTTCGCCTGCGAGAGTGTTTTGGGGAAGGTCCGGGCCCGAAAAAGGGGATAAAGTGTCTTGG
>MNCI01012480.1:121652-143056 GCA_015680685.1 Gnetum montanum | reverse complement strand
ATAGCTGACCAGTTAATAACTTCACCAATTAACAATCACGCAACCATAGAGCCAGAGTTCCCGGACAAACATGTACATAGTCTTAAGCCCTGTCTCAACAGGCCTCGAAGCAACGTTGTACTTCGATGGAGCTTCAACCGCCAGAGGCGGTAGTGCTGCCACTGTTCTTACGCTATCGCCTGAGGATGTGGGTCTACACACCTATTGATTGACCTTCCCTTGTACAAACAATGTGGCAGAATACGAGGGGCTCCTCAGGGGATTACTAACTGCAGGTGAACTTGATGTTCAACACCTGGCGGTTAGGGGCGATTCGATGCTTGTCATAAATCAAATCATTGGAGTCTACGCCTGCAAGGCGGTACATTTGCAGCCCTACTGCGATCAGGCTAAAGATCTTCTGAGGTGATTTACGACCTTCGACGTCCAACACGTCCCACGGACTGACAACACGCTGGCTGACGCACTTGCCACCCTGGCTTTACACGTGCCTTCACACCTGTTTTACACTTGCCCTGCATTGATTACAGACTGCGCAGACCCTATCATTCAGATGGCGCAAATCTCCTCCCTTATCAAGGATAGCACGCCTGAATGGTACGATAATATCAAAACTTATCTTTTACAGGGTGAGCTACCATCTGCATTAACGCACGCACAAAGAGACGCAATCCGTAAGCAGGCTAGGCAATACGTCATCATCGGAGAAAACACTCTCTATAGACGCTCCTTTGATGGCGTGTTGCTTACCTGCGTTGACAAAGACCAAGCGCAACACATAGTCAGTGAAGTTCACAAGGGACTGTGTGGCGGCCACGTAGCACCAAGGGCTATGGTCCTAAAAATCCGGTGCTTAGGATATTACTGGCCCCACATGGAACGAGACTGCTTGACAAAGGTTAAAACTGGTGACACGTGTCAGCGTCATGCAAACCTCATCCACGTGTCGCCCACAGAATTGCATACAACGCAGATAACATGGCCATTTCAGCGATGGGGACTGGACATCATAGGACCCATCATGCCAAAATCTTCTACAGGGCATAGCTTCATCATTACCGCTACTGAGTACTTTACGAAGTGGGTAGAAGCTGTCCCCCTGCGAAAAATCACATCCCAACAGGTTTGCCATTTTATCTTGGACAACATAGTAACCAGATTTGGTCTCCCGATGACTATTGTGACCGACAATGGGCCACAGTTTAGTAGCGTGGATACCAAATCCTTCTGTGACAACCTAGGCATTAGACAGTCTTTTTCCTCTCCCTATTACCCGCAGGCAAATGGTCAAGCTGAAGCATCAAACAAAATAGTCATCAATCTGCTCAAGAAAATGCTCGACGGCAACAAAAGGCGGTGGCACGAACAGATCCTCTATGTGCTATGGGCATACCGTACTACATGCAGGACAGCTACAGGTAGTACGCCCTATAGCCTAGTTTACGGGTCTGAAGCAGTGCTACCTCTCGAGTTGCAAATCCCTTCTCTGAGAATGGTCCTCTCCGCGGTTATAAATGAGGCTCAACACACCAAGTCTCGAATCACAGATCTGGATTCAGTGGAAGAGAAGCGGATTCAGGCTCTTGACACGATTGAAAAATATCAGGACAAACAGCGCCAGAAACATCGCCGCAACCTTCAATAGCGCCCGATCAAGAAAGGAGATCTTGTTCTCAAAGCTGTGCGTGAACCAGTAGGCAAGTTCTCTGCAAACTGGGAAGGCCCTTTCTTGGTGGTCGATGCATATGGCAACGGAGCGTTCAAATTAGCAGACATCAACGGCAACGAATTAGCAAACCCTGTAAATCATGTATACTTGAAGCGGTATTTCATCTAGCAGCATCTACGGTGTCGACAGCAGGTATGACAGTACACGTCCGCTACGACGTAAAACTAGCACTGCACGTCCGCTACGACGAAAAATTGGCACTGATCGTCCGCTATGACGTAAAACTGGCACCAACCGTCCGCTACGACGTAAAACTGGCATGCCTTGCACGCGTCCGCCATGACGCTAAACTGGCAAGTGATAACCGTCCGCTACGACGTAAAACTGGCAGTGTTGTACAGGTCCGCCAAGACGAAAAACTGGCATCTTTTGCACGCGTCCGCCACGACGCTAAACTGGCACAGGTAAGTAGCTGTCTGCTGAGACGTAAAACCAGCATAGATCTGTCCCTGGGTCGTGACGCGAAACTGACATCCACAGCACGGTCTGCTGAGACCATAAACCAGCCTTACCACCGTCCGCTACGATGTAAAACTAGCGCCTCTCGGTCTACCCAGACTTTAAATTGAGACCATGGTCTGCTGAGACTTAAAACCAGTAACGGCAGTCTACCGGGACTTAAAACTGGGATGTACAGATCGCTGCCATGTTCAAGCGCACGTGATCATTTTTGTACAGCTGCACAGCAGATGAGGTGGGATACTGAAATAGTCCCAGTGTCGCCACCCCACTGGCATCTTGCTGATTCCTCGGATAAGCAAAGAGGCATCTTACTGATCCCTCGGAGATGCCACCACCGCACCCGCCGCAATGGTGCCACCTCTGAGAGTTTAGCCTCGCCAGTCGGAGCCCCGACGAAATCCTCGTCGGCAACGGCCCCGAGAATCTCCGCCAATCATCGCTATCGGACGCTAGCCTCGCAGATTCATCTGGCCGGTTCCTGGTGCAACCAGTTAGCTGCACTATGTCTGATGCCTTTTGGTGAAGATATGCAGCGCCAAATCATCAGGATTGGCAGCTCTGCCCGCGTGCTCCGGCTCCTTCTTTACAGCCCATTGGCTCTACCTAACATCAGACAGCGTTGGTTTCAAGAACCTCGCCTTTTGTTCATGAGCAATGGCGTCCTCTGTTTTCTTTTGTGGTGGCAGGTTACTTGCCTTGGAGGATGTCGTCCAAAGGTGCGTCCATCTGAGCGGTGAAGTACAACAGCGTGTTGAAATGGCTGCTCAGGTTTGCCCGACCACGTCGCTCTGCATGTCTATACCTTGCACAATCCTACCCTTAACTCTTGTTTCCTTCATCCCCACCACCCGATTCCCATACGCAAAACCCACACACGCAAGTATTCATTTGCTGCACTTACGCTAGCAGAGACATCGCAGAAAGTGATGCGCCACGCTCCTTTTACATGCATTCCTGCAATAATCAGTAACAGAGAAACCTCAGGCTGACGCGCTACGCTCGTCTGAAAGCATTCCTGTTGACCGCGTATTTCATACCCCTACTGTCCATAACGCATTTCGCATCTTCCCTGAACCTGTTTCCAATTATACTCCTCTATCTCCCATACCTGCCAGTCTTGCTCTTCCATGTTGACAGGGCAACACTTGAGTAGCCATGGATGAACGTTGTTCTTGCTTTTGCCAGTTCAGTGTTTCGCATTCTTTGTCGACGTCTTTCGGGTAAGCCCTCCAACCGTCAACAAAGAGGGGCCATTGAAACACCGTGAAAATTACGAGTCGGCCTCAGGCAAAGATTTTCAATTCAAGCGAGAGCGCGCATCAGTTTTGCTCAAGGACAAGTTTACGCTCTATTACGCACGGCAGCGTAATGAGTGTAATAAGCTCCAAAATAGTCAAAGGCAAAGGCTAGAGAAGCACAACAGTCTGACACTTTTTCTCACGGCGCATGGATAACTTATCTTTACACTCATTACGCGACGATGCGTACCATTGCGTATGTCATCATTCAAGTTGCACATTGTTTACGCTCCATCACGCCAGCTGCGTAGTGAGCGTAAGTTATACATTATTTACGCTTCATCACGCGCAGCTGCGTAGTGACCGTAAGTTATACATTATTTCCGCTTCACCACGCGCAGCTGCGTAATGAGCGTAAGTTATACATTATTTACGCTTCACCACGCATAGCTCCGTAATGAGCGTAAGTTATACATTATTTACGCTTCACCACGCGCAGCTGCGTAGTGAGCGTAAAACAATTTTGAGTTTATTGTTTTTACACCAGATTACACTCATACATGCAACACAACGCGAATGAGTGTAATACAGCCTGAAAGCAATTAAAGCACGCTCAGCATGTACCTGCTCTCCACACGTACAACACGCAAACAAGCGTGTTGTGCGTAGTCACAGTCTGACTTAAAATGATCATGCCAACAGGGCCCGCAATATCCGGACCCACGTCATCAGGGTTGCGCCTTTTTTCACGAAGCGTCGCGGCCTATAAATACCTCAGCTGACAAAGATACAATGGTTGGCAAATCAAAGAAGCCAAAAAGCATATTTCTGAGCACCAGAGCACTTAGCACTTTGGAGCAGAGATACAGAGAACGGCGCTTTGGCAATTGTTGACATTATCACTTTACAGCCGAAGCAGGGTACAGTTCGCTTTGAGCACCGGTGACAGGAGTAATCGTTCTGCTGAAAAGACTCTATCAATCAGAAACAATTGATCGGTAGACGTCAAGGCTTGGCCTGCCTTGCATCTCAGCTTTAGCCCACGAGGTAGATCGGACTTCTGTTTAGACCGTTTTGCTTGTTGTTTTGTGCTTGTTTCACATCCTGTAATCGGGGATTCCCCAGTGTAATTTCTTATACAAAATATACATTTTTAAGTCAAAGCGCAGATCTTGAAGCTACGAGCTTCTCTTATGTCAACCTCCTTTCATCGTGTTTAGCATTATCACTGTTGCAATCCGTCTACATCGTTTTCCCCTCGTTTTACGACTCCTCGAACCAGATCGCTTTCTTTTTACACACTTTGCATTGTTTTACTGACCCGTAAGTCCCTGTCTGATCGACAAGACCATTCAAGGTGCCGCGGATTCGTTTTTCCAGCATAGCCCTCGCGCGGATCCGTAGCTAAAACTGTGTACGCCGGAACCTCGATGGGTATTTCCAGCTACCAACGTTTTCCGTCGCTACATCTAGGCTTATCATTGAACCTGGAAACTTCCTATTAGATATTCTCCTTACAAGTTAGTGTATGGAAAACTTCCAACACTCCCAATTCAATTCAATCTTTGTACACTCTCAACAGCCTATCATCTAAACCTTAACTTAAGTCTAGCACAAAAGGAAAGACTGATCAATCTGAATGTGCTAGATGAAAATTGCTTAGTGGCCCTATCCTTGAAGGAGGTGAACAAGGCATTCAGTAAGCAGCAACATGACCTTAGAATTAGAAAAGTAAAACTTTAACCTAGAGATAAGGTTCTTTACTAAAACCCCATACATGTACCTCAAAAGAAAAAATTTCAAACATTGTGGGAGGGATCTTATATAATTAATCAAACCTTTCCCTCTGGGGCCATGATAATTTACAAACCTAACAGCCCAAATAAAAAGCAGTTAGTCAATATCCAACAAGTCAAACCTTTTCTAGAACCAAGATAGGCTAGTGTAACTACCACCTCACCGAATGGACACCCACGTTCTATTTTTTGGATCTCCTCCCCCCAACTCAGTCATGGGGGAGATGGCCATCTGTGCTAACCATTACCATGGCCTCTCAATTTTTCTACCTTTTTTTCACATTTTTAATTTTACAAATTTTTTATTTTTGAACTTTTCTAATTTCACACCATCTTTAGTACCTTTAAACCTTCTTGATTATTTTACACTTTCTTATATACTTTACCTTAATTTTTTTTCTTTTGTTTAAGTGTGATATTTTCTCATTTTTACTAATAAATTTGCTTTCTTCTCACAGGACATAGTGTCACTATTGTTGTTTACTAATGATGGTTTGCACTTAATGTGTGATTGTTAATGTCTAGTTTCTATTTTTGAATTCTAACATTTGATGAATTTGACATGATTTGTTTTTCATGGAATAGGCAGTGAGTCCATGTCATCCACCCATCCAATGAGCTCTATGGTTTTCCTTATTCTAGGAATTTGATGTCCCTTTTCATTAATAAAACTGTTAACCAATCAGTAACCTTGGTAGTTCCGAAATTAGGAAGGATCCAAAGGTTTGTAAAGGGTGTGACTTTAAGGAAACTCAATACTCTTTGTACTCTTCTTCTTGCTTGAGTGCTTGAGTGTTTTTCACAGACTTATTACTGTTCTACCACTCAATGATAGGAAGACAAATAATGTCATTGCATGGTGTGGTTCCCATCATTCAAAAAAATGATGGGAATTCAAAGCACACCCTTTCGACATGAATAAGTTCTAGCATGGTATGGTTCCCATCATTCAAAAAAAACAACAATAACAATGGGAATTCAAAGCACACCCCTTGGACAAATAAAAGCACTACAAGCATTAGTTATGGGACTTGAATGACATGCACCTATGCCTGACAGCCCCCTCTAACTAAGGCCTTCTCTCTCATTTCCTTTCTCTTTTCTTCTCTTTGTGGAATGGTGGTTATTTTGTGGAAGGACTCTTATGTCTCGAGTGGGTGGATCAATCTTAGAGTGGTGATGTCGAGTCATTGAAAGTAGATAGTTTTGGTCTAGACTAAGGATGCAACTTCTTGGGTCATTTTAACCACAAATTTCACAAGGGACTTCTTATGACCTCAACTTGGAACTCCATTTCACCTTCTTTATCATCCATCTATGCTACCATAATTCACCTCACTACTGGGTTCTATGTTCTACTTTATGTCTTAGTCTAATGTGTTGGGATTCTTGAGTGGATTCTTTTCTGTTGGTCCTTAACTTGTCATGATCATTAAATCAACTATGGAGCCCATGGACTCCTTAGTTGAGGTTATGCAAGGGCAAAAAGGGCATGATCTTGCTATGGGGAGGACCCACTTGCATAGCTTTTAGCTTGATTAGTTAAGGTTCCTTACCTTTGAAATTGCTACAATCCTATATTTTGTATTTTTCATTGTGTAAATCACTCAGTACTCCTTAATCTTTCATTGCATTCATTTATTAAATCAAAATTTCCCTATTTTTTCAAATTTATGAACTTCAACGTCCTCTTCTCATGATTTCATACTATTCTTGGACTTCTAAGCTTTCATTTGATCCCAATTTCATTAAAAAATTCCTTGTACTTTGAAAGTTTGACCAAAGTCAACAGAAGTCAATGGTGGTCAATAACTACGTCAATGAGGCCTCATCAACGTAGTGCAAAAATACTATATATATTGTTAAAAACTTTGGAATTTTTTGCAATTTACTCATAACACAAGGAATTTTGGGAAATTTTCAAAGCCCAAAACCTTCTAGAGCCCATAACTTTCAAATTGTTTGTCCAAGTCACTCCATTTTTTAATCCTGCACTTACCAAAGGTAAGATCTTTATTGTGGGGACCTCAAATCTTAAGGTTTCCAATGAAATTTTCAAAAACAAATTCTAACTCCCCTCAAGGGTTAGTAACCTTAACAACATAAAAATATCAACTCTTTCAATAGTTAACACTTCCAACAACCTCCAAGATGATTTATCAATGATAATGCATAAATAAAAATAATAGTTGAGTTAATTAAATAAACCATAATCACAACTTAGCCAAGTGTAACTATCCTCAAGAGTTAAGGTATCCCAATTGTTTTAAGGTTACACAATGATTACTAATCCATGGTCTTATTGTGATTATAGATGGCACCCAAACAAAAATGTCCGTAGGAAGGAGAACCTTCACAACCATGGGAGAAACAACCTATAGTTGGAAGGGGCCAACAAGAACAAGGCCAAGAATTATAAGAGGCAATCCATGCAATAAGACCTCTTTAGGAGGAGCCCAAAGTGGAATTTATTCGACAAATTCCAGAGGAAGAAGTGCTTACAGAATAATCCCAATGAGGAGAAGCGTCTGGACCCATGCCAAGGCTTGAGGTAACTTTAACTCAAGCCTGCCTAGACATCATCAGTCCTGAGAAATTCAAAGATCAGTTCTTCAAGAGATAAACTTTGAACCATTTTTGAAAAAAGCTCTAGAGGATGTTAAGACATAATTGCAAGCCTCTCCCATGTGCCTAGTCATCACATCTAATGGGGAATTGTACATGGGAGAGACCTATCTCTTCTAGAATAGTCAAAGGCTAGGGTCCATTGTAAAAATCAAGGACATTCAAGTGTCCTACTTAGTAGAAGCCATTGTACAAGCATTGGGGTTGCCAAACATTGGAACACAGTTGGTAGAGATATCAACAAAAGGCAATCTTAAGGCAAAAGGGAATGGACCCAACAATGCTACGAGGTGGACTATAAGGAGTATGGTGCACTCACACCGATAAAGCAAATTTATTTTAAGATTGCGACCTAGCACCTCAATCCAACGGTGAGGCCAAGCAAGGTGACTACTTTCTCAGCTCGATCATGCACTTCTCTAAGTGGGAAATTTCCTATTAATCTTCCATAGCTGATTTATTTGGAGATCAAGAAGCACTTCAAGAAGAATGAACATGGAAGAAAGACCTTGTCCTTTCCATGCCTTATCAGAAAATTTACAAAAGGGCAGGCATTGTTCTCTATTCTAATGATACTCTTAGGCATGCTTACTTGGCCTTATGGGTAGAAATCATGAAAGATAATATGCCAATGATCACTCAAGAAGAGGAGCTATTGCCATCACCATCCACTTAGGAGATAACATTAGAGGCCCACCTAGTCCTTGAGTGTATGCATCAAATACGATAATAGCTCTTAAGTGAATAAGAGTAATAAGTAGGAATGAGTGGGATGGATCCATCTATGTATAGGCTAGCAATGAGTCACCTTAATGAGGTGTCCTAAATAGTTAGTCAGATGGAGAGGGGTGGTTCCATTTTCATTGCTCAAAGAACACAGCTCAAGAGGTGATGGTGTCATTAGTAATACATCATCTATTCCCAGAAATCTCTGGGAATGTCATCACTTTCTTAGTGAGGTTGGAGGAAGGTGAAGAGGCAACTATCTTGGTGATGTAGCACTAAGGGCACGGGATAGCAGTAGAAGTGGTAGCTAACTATGTAGCAAAAGCATTGAATGTACCCGCAATGTCTGTACCAAACATATCTACACTTTAAGACATGTAGACATTCACAAACACAGTCAATGGAAAATTGAATGTAGCCTAGCACAAGTAGTTGTTGGAATGACTGGTAGGAACCAAGCAATTGACTCTAGACATCTTTGATCTCCTAAAGAACATCACTGTAACCTAGTTGGAGCTATTGAATGCAAGGGGAAAATGCATCATCTTGAATGGATAACTAGAAATGGCCAAAGAGCAAAATTAACATTTGGTCGTAGAGGTTGCTAAACTTTGTGTCCAACTTGTAAAATAAGCAATCCTTAGCCTAGCAATGACAAACAATGAAGCTATCACATAGCTTCAACAATAATTTCAAATGGTTGGGGAGGAAGTAGTAATGGCCATCTTCAAATAGTTCATGGCAAAAGCTGAAACACACTTAATCAAAAAGTACTTGAATCAGATGCACCAAGAGTATGAAGCATTAACCAGGCAAAATCATCACCTATGAAATGTTGATGCTCAAAGAGATCAAATGCAAGAGTTCATTCATCAACAACAAGAGCAGCTTGCCAAGGTCAACACTAAACTAAGGAAATTGGCTGTGGAGAACCATAATTTGTCAATGGAGGAGGTACACACCTTGCCACAAAAGTCTATCATCAAGATGACCAAAGTTGGCTTGCCAAAGGAAATTAATGAAAAACAAATTCAAATGACAAAGATGAAAGTGAATGAAGCCCTCTAGCAACTCCAACAAGGAAGAGAGATGTGGCATCTCATTCTTGATGGGATTGACACCTACAACAAAGTAGAGATATGCTTGAAGGAGTTGTAGATCGAGGAAATCACAAAGTATATGAAGTTGGCCAATCTCTATTATGTAAACCTAGCAATGCTAACAGCCACATGATTGTGGTTGGAATTGGAGAAACAAGTGGCTAGCTTGTATCTACTATATGAGTTTGAGTTCAAACACCACAAGGATACCAAGCAAAAGCTTAAGACTACTAACGCTAAACTTGAAGTTCTCAAAGGGTGATTCATAGATCAACGATCTATCCTTGAGAACCTAGCTAGATGGATGAATGATTAGTAGGAGCTAAAAAACATAGTAAGAGTGTTTGATAATGGAACACAAAAAGTTTGCTACTTGGTTTGTTAATGCCAAGGAGTTCTTTCCAGATATCTTGTGTCCTTGGGATGTGCCCATTCCAACCCACATTGGGGAATTTGTGTAGATGGTGCATGCTCCTAGAAGTAAGAAGGAGAAAATGAAAGCACTATTGGATGCTTTTCACCTCCCGCCTAAAGTTGTACTAGTAGCAGGACAACCGTAGCTGCCTCAACCACCACCAGTGTGTGAAGCCGATGAAGGTCTCTTGGAGCCTTAGGAACCACCACCACCTGGGATCATTTGATCTTCTTTAACAAGCTTCACACCATCAAGGAACAAGTTGTTCAATTTTTTGAAGATTTGTATCATGGTGTTCGATTATGTATCTTGAACACCACCATTTTTGTAATATGTTGATCTATACACTTGAGCACTACATTCTTTGTCAAAGTTAGTTAGTTTGTTTTGTTGAAGAAAAGTTAGTTAATAATGCCATACCTTCCCAATTTTGTAAAACAACTCAAGGACGAGTTTTCATTCAGTTGTGGGGTTATGATGAGTCGTCGTTGATTGGCTACATTGACAAAGCCTCGTTGATGCGATCACATCGACGAGGCCTCATCGACACATCTTGCCTTACATCAACGAGGCCCCATCAATGCAATTGATCGCATCAACAAGGCCTTATTGACACATCTTGTCGTACATCAATGAGGCCTTGTCAATGCAATGTTTGTTCATTTCCTATAAATACACACCTACTAGCCACATGTATGGTAATCTAGATTTCAGTAGTAGCAAAGCTCTTGCATTTTTTCCATTCGAAAGTTAGAATTTTTTCCCTTGAGTGCTTGCAAGAGGAGTCATTGTGTATGGATATTTATTTGAGAGTTGTTGTACTTGAGCACAACAGTGTGTGCAGCAATAAAGGTGAGCTTTCTGATAAACCTTGTAGCACTTTGGATAGATTAGCTATTTTATTTATGCATTCAATGTTTTCAATTATTAGTTAATTATTCTCAATTATTTCACAAATATATTCTAGAAATTGAGTTAATTAGGTTATTAAGCTAGATAGATTAAATACATAAGTATGAGCACTTTGAGCATAACGTGTATTTGCTTGGTAATGCTAACAGCATTATCACTTGGTATGCCCAATAGCATAGCATTTGGTTGCCTAAGAGTGGATATGGGGGTTCAAGATGTGTATGAAAAGTGGGAATGGATACTTATGTTAGGATTAATTAAATCTTATTAAATTAGTTAATTTAGATTAGTTAATCAAATTATTTTAATCTACATTTGAGCACCAACTTATAAAACACAAAATGATAAAAATTAGATGCCTTAGTTACACTTAACCATACCAATGAACATCACAAGTGTAATTGGGAAGACAATGATTGACTTTAAGGCTAGATTCACTTCCTAAAGGGCTAGCGCATTGGAAACAATAAAGTCCACGAAATTCAACCAGATTGCGCATAAATGCTTTGTGATTCGTATGGTTGGATGTAGGGGTACCTCAATGCTCATCAATAGTTTTACATTTCTATTATACTAAGACATAGAATTTACATCCATTTTCACTATGTTTACACTTAGTGTTATTAAGAGCCACTCAATGTTAGTTTATCATATACCTCATTATGAGTTAAACCATCTGATTTGCACCTCACTAATTCTAAGTAGGAAGATACTGATCATGAACTTAAAATCAACTTACTAGTATACTTACATTGCCCATTCGTGGATTATGATCTAGTTGGGCATGAGCAATTGTAATTTGTTGGAATACCCAATTGCTCATCAAGTGTGATCGGTGAATAAACATAAACTATCCCTCGATGGATCAATCATGCATTCACAATGGGATACTAGGTGGATGCAACTACACAAGATGGTGAAGTGTGTCCACTGTGCCTTAACTACCATGTATGTTTATACATGCTAGATGCATTATTGTCTAATGCAATGATTTAATTCTCTAAATTTTTAAGTATATTTTTTACCAATAATTAAAAAGTGCAAAAGAGATGTGAACCTTCACTGTGAAGGCTTGACTTTGAAAAATTCTCAATGTATCTTCATACTAACAATTAAAAAGTGCAAAAGAAACTTGAATCTTCAACCTTAAAGGCTTGACTCTCTTTAAAATTTTAAGTATATCTTCATATCAATAGTTAAAAAATGCCAAAGAAATTTGAACCTTTAACCTCTCACTTAAGATTCAAAATGCTTATCGCTATTCTATTTATCTAGTTCAAACCCAAGGACATGTAAGCATGGCTAATGATGGTTATCCAAAATGCATGAGATGGCACAATGGACATGCATAGTAGTTAAGGCATAACAGATACACTTTTCACAAAATGATGCTTCGCATCAGCAAAAGAAGCATGCCAGTGGATGCTATGTGGACACATAAGCTTGGGCAAGGATAAAAGAGAGGGGCAAATAGAAAATAGGAAACAGAGAGTTATTGATGTTTGAATCCAAAATAAATGAAACATAAGTGATGAGTGGCGAGGTACCCCTATGCCCAACCATACGAATCATGGGCGTTCACACACGACTTAGTCCAATTCCATAGACTGGAAGCACTTGCATACACCAAACTCTAGCCAGCAAAACCTTGTGTTTGAATGGTTGTTGTCTTCCCAACCTCACTTGTGGTGTTCTAATAAAATGGTTAAGTGAGATTGAGGCAAATGATTTTTATGGATTTTCTGTTTATCTTCTAGAATCTAATTCTTGAAATGAAATGTAAGAAATGGATTGCTGTGTAATCTATAATTATCCTATTCTATCTCTTAACTTTCCCTAGCATAAGCATTTAATCCCATCTTCTATGCACATCTTGAGCCCCCCCTAACCACTACTGGGTTACCAGACGTTAAGCATCACAGGGTTGCTAAGTGTTGGGTTTACATTTGAGACGATCGTACTTATGGTTTTTACAAGATATAAAAGAGTGATGACGATTAAAGTGATAACAATGAAAACTTAAGAAATTATTAAAGAATAGAAATAGTAAACTATTAAATTCTTAAATGACTAAATCCAATTGCTACAAGGAATGCTTAAAAAGCTCATCTTTATTGTCGGTCATGCCAATGGGCTCAGGTACATTAGCGCTTGAATAAAGAGCCAAACACCTTTCTCACACCTACTATGGGCACGTGGAAAATATTCTAACTCTCATAGGAACCAACTACAAGAGCTTTGCTACAACTACTCCAAAAGATGCCTAAGTGTGGCAGAAGCACACTTATTTATAGCTAGAACAAACTCTGTGTAAATGAGGCCACATAAACGCATGGACAAATGCATCAACGGGGCCGTGTCTATGCGGTCGCCTATACGGGGCTCCGTATATGTAGCCTAGTTGACGCATCAACTAATGAGCACTTCATCATATCCCCACAACTGAGTGAAAACTTGTCCTCAAGTTTTGTTACAATTTGGAAGATATGAAGTTATTATTACAACACACATAACGCAATACATCTACAAAGACACTAACTTTACTGACGCACCAAGTGCCTGAGTGTACAGAGGAGAATGAATTACAAAATGGTCATGTTCAGAGAAAAAATTGAACACCCCAACGATCCTGGATTCTCTGCTATGCTGAAAGATGCAAAAATTGCTTAAGAAGATCACACCATCCCTAGTGGTGGTGGTTCTAATGAACCTTCATCAACCTCTGGTGCATGTGACAGCTGTGGCGCAAACAATGGTTGTCCTGCAGCAACTGCAACTTTCGGAGGCAACTGAAAAGCCTCCAAGAGAGCCCTCATTTTCTCTTCTTTTCTTCTAGGTTCATTCACTATCCAAGCAGGTTCACCAATATGTGCCGGGAGTGGAACTTTCCAAGGACATGGAAGTGCAGGAAAGAGTTCTTTTAGATTGACAAACTAGGTAGCGAACCGTTTTCATTCGATGTCGAATGCTCGAATTGATGTCTGCAATTGCTGGTGGTCATTCATTTGTCGAGCCAAATTCTCAGCAATCGCACGTTGCCCTTCAAAACGAGTGCAGAGAACCTCAAGTTCTGCATTTTTTGTTTCCAAATTTTGTTTCGTCACTTTATGCGCTTGGAGCTTGCCCTCGTATAAAGAATACGAGGTGCCACTTGCTTTTCTAGGTCAGACCATGGCCTTCCAACTATTAGCATAGCCAGGTTTGCATAACAAAGGTTGGCCAACTCTATGTACTCTGTCATTTCTTCAACTTGTAGTTCCTTGAGGCAGATCTTAGCCTGGTTGTAGGCATTCAATTCATCAAAGATGGGTTGCCAAACCTCGCCTCCTTCTCGGAGTTGTTGGAGCGCTTGGTTTAATTTGGCTTTTGTGACTTGAATTTGCTTTTCATTTACTTCCTTCTACAATCCCACTTGGTCCCTGTAATGATTTTTAACTTTTTCAAACTTAAGGGCTTCATTTTTCCAAGCAGCGATTTCAATAGCTGATTTTTGTCACAAGGCTCGAAATTCCTCCATAGAAAGGTACGATTTTTGGCAGCTAATCTCCTCACATTAGCGTTCACTCTAGCTAGCTCCTCCTGCTATTGGTGGATAAAGTCTTTCATGTGTTGATTCTTAACAACAACATTGCATAGGCGATGAACTTCCACGATCAACCTGACATTCTCCTAGTGAACCTCCACCAAGTCCTTGTTTAGATGATATGCATCAGCATCTGTCAAGGACTTGTCAAAGATCGTCGACTCTCACTCATCTTCAATCGTCTGAAGTTTGGCTTGAAGCTGTTGAAAAGCTTCATCTCTGGTGAGTTCATGATTGAGGCAAGCTGGATTAGCAAGTTGGGCCCTTAATTAGGCAACTTTCCTCACCAAGCATTGACAATTCACTTGAGCTACTTCAAGTTGCCCCTCCAAGATGAGACACTTGCCCCTTGCTGAGAGTAGCTCAGACTGGGTTGTAGTAATGTTATTTGGAAGATCAAAGACATTCGGAAGTGGTTGCCTGGTTCCCACCAGTCAATCCAACAATTATTCATGTTGGACTACATTAATCCTACTATGCGAAGTCCCTACGGATGTCTGTACATCTTTAAGTCCATGTACATCTGGTACAAGTGCCACCAATGCATTAAGGGTCATAGCAATTATGTCAATAACCACTTCAACCACAATTTCTTGTCCCTGGTGTTGCATCACCAGGACAGTCGCCCCTTCTCCATCCTCCAAGCATACTAAAAAAGTAGCAGCATTTCCTGAAATTTTAGGAAATAATTGTTGAGTGGAGACTATTACTTCTTGGACACTAGGATTAGTTCTAGTAGGTACTTGTGTTTGGGCAATATAAAACATCGACCCTGCTCCTTTAAGCAAACTCATTGATTGAGCCACTTGCTCTAGATGGCTCATCATAGGGTAATAGACTAAAGGGTCTTCCCCTCCACTGGTTCCTATAGATTACTCTTGTTGACTCAAGAATAATTTTTGGATTTCACGTATGTGTTCTATGATTGTCTGCGAGCCCAACCTTATTGTTTGCACCAGTAGTGGAGGTGGTTGCTGCTCTTCCTCAAGTCATGTGGTGGCCAGAGTCTTATCCTTCATCATCTCTAGCCATGAGGCAATCGGGGTGTGCCGAAGTGTGTCATTGGTGTATCATGCTATCCCTACCCATTTGCATAATTTTCTGATTAAGCAAGAAAAGGGTAGAGCCTGTCTTCCATGTTCACTTTCAACGAATCTTTTCTCAATCTCCAGAAACAACAACTATGGAATACTAATTGGGAACTTTTTGCTTAGAGTGGCACATGCACGAGCAAGGAAGGTCATGATCTTGCTAGGTCTTACCATTGGATTCAAGTGGTAAGACACAATTTTTGTGTATACCCTCTCTATGGTGGCTAAAGTGCCAAACTCCTTGCGATCTACCCCATAGCACCGCCTAATCCACTCCCGTTTTACCTTAGGATTTGCTTACTTAGGGATCTCCATCACATCAACTCTAGTCTCTAGCAATCCCAAAGCTTGTGAGATTGCTTTCGCAGAGTAAGAGACATAAATGTCCTTGATTCTTACTCTGAACCCTGATTGCCAATTTTTCCAAAAGAGGTAAGTCTCTCCTAAATACCATTCACCACTGGATGTGATGATTGGCCACATAGGAGAGTTTTGCAATTAGGTCTTCACATCTTCTTGTGCATTCTCTAGAAATGGTCCAAAGTTCAACTCTTGCAAGACCATTTTTTGCACCTCCCTTGGCCTAATAGCATCAAGACATGCCTAGGTCAGGGTGACCTCAAGCTGTGGCGCTATCACCAGAGTCTCATCCCCTTGCGATTGTTCACTGGGAATCTCCTCTTCAAGTATCTAATGAACAGATTCCACATTAGGTCCTTCACGGAGGGGGCCAGTTGCATGGAAGCCCTCCGTGCGCTCTGGGTGTCATACACCACATCCTCTTTCCATTCTTGGTCACTTGTCCCTTTGTTGGGATAGTCCTTCTCCCCTTGGATGCCTCGGTTTAGGTGCCATCTACAATCAAACATAACCATGAATTAAAATGTGCATAAGTTGCTCAAAATGGCCCTCATACACCTTCTCACTTTGACCAAGTTATGGTACTGGCACATGCATCCCATTAGATTTCCCGAAGTACAGTTGATGGGTTAGAAACAAAGAACAATAAAGCATGAGTTGTAGTTTAAACTATTGTTTTTGTTCCTTCCCTTAAGAGGTGTTAATTCTTTAATAATTTTAATGATCATATTTTAGACCTCACCCTCCCACGATGAAGAGCATACCTCTGGTTGCAAAAGAGGGAAAGGATAGGTTGATTAGGATGCGCAATAGAAAACATAGGTGCTTGGGAAGAAGAAGTGAGGCAGAAAAAATGGAAAAACTCCCCCAACTTATGTGCGAAAATGGACAAAATTCCTAGCGCAATAGTGGTATATATAGTTTTTGCGCACTACGTCGACGGGGTCATGTATATGCAATTGTGTATATGCAAGGGGCTGCGTATACGGGGCCTAGTTGACACAAGGGTGCAACAATTGTTGACTAACGTTGACCAAAGAATAAAAAGCCCGAAACGTTGAATTAAAACACCAAATTGGGGTGGTTTAAGAGTTGAGAGATTGGGGACTCAGTTGAGAGAAAGAGGAAGGTAAGCAAGTTAAGAAAAAGAGTCAAAGGTAGGAGAATGTTGTGAGAAAGAACTCAGCAGAGAAAAATTTGAGCAATGGTGAGCGCAAAAACAATCAACCAATAATATCAAGAGGATGGGAGACTAATGAACAGAACCAAGGGATATGCAAGTGGGTCCTCCCCATAGCAGGCAGTAGCCTTAGTAGCTCTTGCATATTGTCAATACTGGAGTCCATGGGCCCCGGAGTCAATGAACAATATTCGCAAGTTAATACTCACATCCATGAGAACCCACCGAAGCATTAAGAGTTCACGTAAATCACAACAAACCATCAAAACATAAGACTGACAATGAGATAAGTCATGGAGAGAAATGGGTGAAGAGAGAGGAGTGGAAATTGGAATTTCAGTTATCGGTCACATGAAACCCTGTGTAAAGTTGTGGTTAAGTGACCTGATAGGAATCTTCCTAAGTTCAGACCCAAAACCAACCACATACAGTGACATCGTAGCAACATGCGAAGACTCGTCCACCCCCAAGAGTACAAGAATGCACTCATGAATAACCACCACTCCAACATGCAAGAAAGGAAGGAAGTGAAACAGGACTAAGTTAGAGGGGACGAAGCAAGTCCCATAACTAGTGCTTGTGGCCCGTTAGAGGTGGTCTAAGGGGTGTGCTTTGAATTCCCACATAGTTATTATTTTATTTTTATTTTGTGGGAACCCCATCATGCAAAGACCCATGCTAGTTTGCATGCATTTGACCAAGGGGTGTGCTTTGAATCCTCATGTTTGTGTGTGTGTGTGTTTTTTTTATGTTTTTGCGATGAGGACCACACCATGCAAGGCCAAATTTGCCAAGGAGCCTCCTTGTATGAAAGGACTTGGAGTGGTAAGAAATCTACAAGGACACTTTTGCAAGCTAGGGAACAAAAAAGTATGATGAATGTTGCATTCCCCTTGAAGTCACACCCAATTTAAACCATTGGATCATTCCCAAGTTTGGGAACTACACAAGTTACAAATTAATTAAAATGTTTTTAAGTGAAAGGGTTTTGCATGTTTTCAAAGGGAGGAAAACCATGGAGTGGATGAATGGGTGGATGACATGGACTCACTACCTATTCTATGAGATGAAAGTATACATAAATTCCTAGAACAACAATGTGAGGGAAAGAGCAAGATATAATAAGTGGACCATTTCACACAACCCATCGCAACAAAAACCAACCACACCAGTACATTTGATGACAATAAGATGATTTATTAGTAAAACACTAGAAATTAAACACACACACACACACACACACACATAAATAAGCAAACAAATAAACAGAAAAGTAAATAAAGTAAGGAAAACTAGGTAAGAATGGACAAACATACGAACAATGTTGGAAAACAAAAAAGTTCCAAAAATAGTGAGGAGCTTAGTAGAGTAGGTTAGCATGGAGAACAGTCTCCCCCATGACTAGGCTAGAAAGAGGAGATCCAAAAAATGGAATGAGGTTATCCTTGTGATGATAAGGTAGTAGCACTGATTTGATGGAGTTCACAGAAAGGTTTTAATTGTTGCCTATTGACTAATTGTGTTCTCGTGGGGTCCTTAGGTTTGTGTATATGCAAGGCCCCGGATGGGAAGGTTTTAGAGACAATATAGGGTCCCTCCCACAGTGTTTGAAACTTGGTACGTTGTGGTACATGTGTGGGATTCCAGTAGAGTACCTTATCTCCACATCGAAATGTTACCTTCCGAATCCTAAGATCATGATGTTTTTTATTATAGGCCTTGTGTATCTCATTTGATGATAGGGCCACTAGTCAATTCTCATCTAGCACACTCAAGTTGATAAGTCATTCGCATTGTGCTAGTGGTAGGTCAAGGCCCAAGTCACTGGTTGTAGATAGTGTCCGGAGTTCTGCCTGGATTGGAAGTTTCAATAGCTTTCCTTACACTAACTCGTAAGGAGAGTAACCTATAGGAAGTTTCCAGGTGGAGCAATAGGCCCAGATGGCATCGTTAAGTTTGGTGCTCCAGTCCCTCCTATATTTACTGATGGTTTGAGTGAGGATTTTGGTAATCTCCCTATTGGTGACTTTGGCTTGCCCATTGGCTTGGGGGTGATAAGGTGTTGTAAATTTATGGGTAACCCCCAAGTGTTATATGAGTTTATGAAAAGTGATGCCCGTGAAATGCATTCCATTGTCTGAGATGAGTGCACGTGGCACTCCAAACCTGTTTACGATTTGCTGTTGGACAAATTATGTGATAGTGTTTGAGGAACAGTCAATGATGGCTGTCGCCTCTACCCACTTTGTGTAGTAGTCAATAACGATGATGATGTACGCATTCCCATTAGACATGGATGTGATGGGACCCATGAAGTTGATGCCCCAAATGTTAAAGGGTTCCAGTGGTTGGATCCACTATTGAGGTCCCTCCATTCATGTAGTCATCCCACCGTCTCTCTGACATCATTCACAAGAGTAGGCAAACCATTATGCATCCTTGAAGAGTGTAGGCTAATAATATCTTGCAAGTAGGATCTTAATGGTTGTGCGTCATCCAGCATAGTGCCCCCCACAAGGACCCTCATGAGCATCTTGGAGGACATGCAGTGTATCATCATTAGGGATGCACCATTGAACCAGGCCATCTACACACACCTTATAAAGGTGGCCGTTGATTTCCATGAAGCGTTTGGCCTTATGGAGAAACTGTTGTTTCTGCTGATGGTCCCACTTCTTTGGCAATTCTTGGGTTATGAGATAGGTGAGGATGTGGCTGAACGGGGATTCTTTGGGCATCTGCTTATCAATTACTCCCTCGAAGAGGAGTTCATATGGAAATTGGTCGGAGAGTGGCTCCTTCTCTTCGTGTTATCCCATTGCAACCAAGATAACTGGTTAGCAACCACATTCTCAGTTCCCTCTCGATCTACCATAGTGAGGTTAAATTCTTGAAGAATCACTAGCCATCATATGATACGGGGGCTCATCGTTGGTTTATTCATCAAGAACCAGATGGCACTGTGATCGGTATGCACAAACACCTTGTACTCGAGCACATAGTATTGGAATTTTTCCAAGGTGAACACCAATACCATTAACTCCTTTTCGGTGGTGGTGTAGTTGAGCTAAGCATGCACAATGCTGCGACTTGCATAGTGGATATAGTATGGCTGTTTTTGGTCATCCCACTATGTAAGCACGGCTCCCAATGCATAGTTGGATGTATCCATCATGATGTGGAAGGGTTTAGACCAATTAGGTACCCGTAGAATTGGAGTCTCTACGAGTTTCTATTTAAGTGTTTGGAATGCAGATTCACATTCCCTAGTCCAAACAAATAGAGCATCTTTCTTTGTGAGTTCCACCAACAGCTTGGCGATCTTTGAAAAATTTTCAATGAAGCATCGGTAGTAACTAATGTGGCCAAGGAATGACTGAACATCTTTTACAGTGCTTGGTTGACTAGTGATTCCTTGGATGACCCTAATTTTTTCAAGATCCACGCTAATCCCTACTTATGAAATACAGTGCCCTAGAATAATGCCCTCTTGGACCATTAAGTGGCTCTTTTACGAGTTGAGCCGCAGATTAGTTTCTACACATCTTTTTAGAACTTGCTCAAGGCAGTCCAAGGCTCGTTCAGACGTGGCTTCATAGGTAGAGAAGTCATCCATGAAGACTTTTACCCCATTTCCAATTTGCTGCTAGAAGATGTTAAGGACAAGGCGTTGGAAAGTTGCAGATGCATTACATAGGCCAAAGGGCATCTTTTTATATGTGAAAGTCCCCCAGGGACTTGTAAATGTTGTCTTGGCCTGGTCTTCTAGTGTAATTTGGATTTGGTTATAGCCACTATTGAAACACCACAAAAATCTTCTAAGTGTTGTACCAGCGTACACGCCCAGCGTACACGCCCAGCGTCTACGCCCAGCGTCTACACCTAGCGTTCACGCCCAGCGTCTACGCCCAGCGTTCACGCCCAGGGTCTACGCCCAGCATCTACGCCCAGCGTTCATGCCCAATGTTCTACGCCTGGCTTCTCGGCATACACGCTCGACGACAGGATTTCCAATGGCAGCATGAAGATTACACCAAAGAGCAAGGATTGAAGCAAGTGGACATTCGTCGGTCTCTACGCCCGACGTATACGCCCAGCGTACACGCCAGCTCGAAAATGCTCTCACTCAGCGTATACGCCCAGCGTGTACGCTCAGCGTACACGCCAGCTTGTAATGTATACGCCCA
>MNCI01012480.1:96870-120978 GCA_015680685.1 Gnetum montanum | reverse complement strand
TTGGGGAAGTCCTCGTTTGATCCGCGTGCGGACCATTCGAGGCACTCTGCCTTCGTCCTTTCCAGCTTGCCCTCAAGCGGAGGTAGGGTCAACTGTGCGCGCCCGCATCTCTTTCGGTGCTCGTCACGTTCCAGCCTTGCACCGACGATTTCAGTCGGCACAACTATAACCATCCAAAAAGCTATAATAACAATGCCCTGCGATGGTATCTAACACTTGGTCCACAAAGGGGAGTAGGAAGTGATCCTTGAAGGTAGCCATGTTTAGTAGTCGAAAATCTATACAGACCCTCCATTTTCCATCCTTACTTGGCATAATAATGAGTGGGCTAACCCATTCACTATCCACAATGGAGTAGATGAATTCCGCTTTCAGCAACTACTCAATTTCATCTTTGATGACTTGCTTCAATTAGGGGCTCAACCGCCTTTGTGGTTGTCATCGTGGCTTCATGAAGAGGTCGATATAAATCCGATGTTGTTAGACCCTAGGATCAACTCATGTTAATTCAAGATATGACCATGCAAAAGTGGCCTCCCATATGTTCACCACCTTCAACAACTTCTTCTTTTGTCCAGGAGCAAGGGTGGCATTAATAATCACCAACTTCCCATTCTACAAAAATGCATATTCTAAATGGGCCGGTAAGGATTTGAGTTCCAAGGGCTCCTGTTTAAAACTTTTAGGCATTTGTAACTTTCCCTAATCACCACGGTCATCAACAGTGGATACTTGTTGATGGACCTTTTTCAAATCATCCATGCTCTCCACATAGGCGCATACAAGCCCCTCAGACGGTTTCATGCATAAAGTGCTGCTAATAGAGTTAGTGGTCAGCCACTGGGTGCCTTCTTAATTTGTGGCTGCTACATACAGGCATCGTTGAACTTGCAATTCTTCAGCACATTGTCTGCATGCTTGAATAGATGTCCGCTTAGCAAACCATAGTTGCTGCACACAGTTACACCAGGAGTCACTGTACGCAATGCATGGAACACACTTCTTCTTGATCTTTTCAAAAGGATTTTCCTTTGAAATTTCAAGGGAAAGATCTCGAAGTCCTAATTGTGCATCTACCATGCTCAGCCAGGCTCTTTCCATTATGATTGGAAAGTTCCCCTTGCAATTCTCAACACAAATGACAAGGAAGTCAGTAGGATAGGACCACCCACAAACAGTGGTCACAATGTCTTCTACCAATCCTAAGGGAATAGTAATGGATTGAGCTGCCAGCTCGAGGCAAATGTTGCTCTTCTTTAACGAGGGTAGGTTCCAAGTCTTGTACATGTCATGTGAGATCAAGTTGACTCTTGACCCCGAATCCAGAAGAGCTTTACATGGCTCATTTCCTGCCACTTGGAGATAAATGAGGGGGCTGCCTAAATCAGTCAATTTTTGAGGAAGATGACTTGCAATTATCCAATCCGTCACAGCATGTGTGAGCATACAATTTATATGTTAGAAGTTGTTTGGTTTGAAGGCTGCTCGAAGGATGGAACAGTGAAGGCGATTGGAGGTTCAGAGGCACTAGCCACAAGTGTGTGTGAGGGTATGTTTAGGTTATTAGGCTGGAAAAAGGGACGTTTCTGTGGCTTCAATTCCAGTCCACTTAGCTGAGAAGCTGATTGTAAGTTGACAGCCCTCGTAGTGTTACGTTGCTATGGCTGCGGTGGTATTTTCCCTTGCATAGGTGGAGCAGGTGGTAGCTGAGTGGGGTGTTGCTGAGTAGGGATGGATGGAGGATAATAGAGATGTGGGTTCTCCCCCTCGGTGATGGAGACCGTGCTTGGAAGTATTCCGAGGGGTGGTAATGATTTTGAAAAGTTGCGTGACTAGAAGAGTCCTAGGGGGAGACTGGTTGTTGAACATAGTACCCATAGGGATTTGACTGTCGATAAGGGTACTGCTGCCTTGGAGGTGGCATCCCCCACGATTGTGGATGCTGCCATTGCTAAAAATATTTGTAAGGTTGCGGTGGTGCTCCACTTGGATAATATCTTTGCTACTGGTGGAACTGCTTGGGATTGCCTTATGGGTAAGGCAACCTTCGGGGTGTTTGCCTCTTTGCCAAGCAAGGATTCAATGCATACACCCCAGACTCTTGTGGATGTGACAGCACGGGACAACATCCCTTAGGATGTTCGTATTGGCATTTGTCACACTCATCATCTTCTTCTGTATCAAAGTCAGCAACTTGTTCTGCTACAACAACTTTGCCCTTACCTTTATGATAGGCACGTTTAGCTTCTTTTCTCCTATGCCGATCGTGATCATTACTTTGCTCTTTGGACTCTTCTGCGATTTTCAGAACACTTTGAAATTTTTTGTCCAACGAGTCCCACATCTTATCAACCTTGGCCAATATTTTAGAATCAAATTTTTGTAGGGGCAAGGTTTTATGGTTTACCGCTGCATCTAGTGGTGATTCTTCCTCGTCTTCACAAAATCGGACTTCCCTTTTTTTGATAGAGGGATCCTAATTATACTCTTTTGTACTTTCCTTCTTTCTAAGTTCCCCCTCTTCTTTAACCACTTACTCAATTAAGCACTACAGTTGATGGGCCCTTAGCTCTGATAGTCATCCTTGGGCATACATGCCAAGGGTCTTTTTAGTTTCAGAGTGGAGCCCATCAATGATATGGTGAAGCTGTGCTCGCTGAGAGTAGCCATGACTAGGGCATCGATGTAATAATGAGTAGTATATGCTCATGGTTGCATCTAAGGATTCATGACCACCTTGCTTCCATCCTTGGATCTAGCGTCTTAGGTTAGCTACTTTGAAGTAGGTTTAATACTTGTCGTTGAAGATTTCCAGCATCGTACTCCATCTCCTGATTGATTCCAGCTCCAAAGACCGGTACTAGCTTTTTGCTTCTTTGATGAGTGTGTGGGAAAATAGCTTAAGTTTTTGCCAATCATTATCTATGTTTTGCAAGGTGCAAGTATTATGAAATGCTTGCAAGTGAGTCTGTGGATCACAATTATATCCCCCTTCAAATTTGGGGATGTTGTTCATGTCAATGCGCTTGATCTGACAATCTTTCAAGTGCCTACTGGGTATTTGAACTGCCTCGATGATATTGAGCATACTTCGAGTAGCCAACAGTGGTTCATTCGAGTCATAGTCTTGCTGAAGGCCATGATGTTTGTGACGATTTCGGCTACCTCTCCTTTCTTGACGATGAGATTTGTGTGATTGGTCATGCCTTTCCTCACATCGTTCCCTTTGGCCCTTGCAATCACCATCACCCCGATCCTTTCTACCACGATTACGATCGGAATCAGAACTGGGTGAAGATAGAGTGGAGAGAGATGATGGAGAAGAGGGAGGGGAATTGCCACTGTCCTAGTGTTGATCTCTTCCTCTACTATGATGACGACCTTGATCTTCACGTCCATCTTTGCTTTTGCCATGATCTTTCATGTGTGACCCTCCATCCTCTTGAGGATCCTGGTCACTTGATTACTTGCTTTGAATGATGGACTGAATGATCTAATGCATTGGAGGAGGTTCGGCTGAATGAGAATCGTGAAAGACAAGTTCCTCATCATCATGCAGTTCTTGAAAGAATAAGGGGTTACTGAACTGTTTTCCCTTCATGTGTTCGTGTCGTTCTACCTGTTGTCGGTCTCGTACACATTGTGCCTCAGTTGGACGATAGTCTCGGTAGTCATGGTCCTCCATAATGTACTCCACACTGCGGTCCTGAATGCCTAGTCTGGTAAGATTGTGAAACAGCATTCCAGGAGTCGATTGGTTAGGCGGTAATATGATGTTGTCCTCCATGTCCCACCAACGCAGATGCTCATCCTAATGTAGGATAAAGGTGAAGTCAGGGACATATTCATCTGGATGCGTGTATACCACCTGACATTCTTGTGGCACCGGTGGGTTGGATCCATCTTGCTTGTGAGAAGAAGACATTTTGGATGTTAGATAATCCACTAATTGGTGTACCTTACTTTTTACTTAGACTGCCTAGTGTGCGTAGATTTTACTATCTTGGGTCCATTCCAACCAAGTGAATGATAATTTTGCTAAGGTTAGGTAGCGCATGTAAGACTAACAATCCCTGGCAATAGCGCCAATGATGACCAGCGAGGTACCCCTACGCCCAACCATACGAATCATGGGCGTTCACACGCGACTTGGTCGAATTCCGTAGACTGGAGCACTTGCATACACCAAACTCTAGCCAACAAAACTTTGTGTTAGAATGGTCGTTGTCTTCCCAACCTCACTTGTGGTGTTCTAATGCGATGGTTAAGTGAGATTGAGGCAAATGATTTTTATGGCTTTTCTCTTTATCTTCTAGAGTCTAATTCTTGAAATAAAATGTAACAAATGGAATTCTGCGTAATTTATAATTGTCCTATTCTATCTCTTAACTTTTCATAGCATAAACATCCGATCCCATCTTCCGTGCACATCCTGAGCATCCCCTAACCACTATTGAGTTACTATATGTTAAGTGTCACTGGGTTGCCAAGTGTTGGGTTTACGTTCAAGACGGTTGTACTTATGGTTTTTACAATATATAAAAGAGCGATGACGATTAAAGTGAGAACAATGAAAACTTAAAGAATTATTAAAGCATAGAAATATTAAACTATTAAATGCTTACATGACTAAATCCAATTGTTGCAAGAAATACTTAAAAGCTCATCTTTATTGCTGGTCACACCAATGGGCTCAGGTACATTAGTGCTCAAATAAAAAGCTAGACACCTTTCTCGCACTTGTTGTAGACACTTGGAAAATATTCTAACTCTTGCAAGAACAAACTGCAAGAGCTTCACTACAACTACTCCAAAAGATACCTAAGTGTGGCAGAAGCACACTTATTTATAGCTAGAACAGACTCTGCATAAACGAGGCCACGTAAATGTATGGACAAATGCATCGACAGGGTCGCATCAATGCAGCCACGAGACCACATAAATGCATGGACAAATGCATCGACAAGGTCGCATCAATGCCGCCATGTATACGGGCTCCGTGCTCAGCATCAACTAATGAGCACTTCATCAATAAGTACATCTTAAGATATATAGTCTAATTACAATATTGTCCATCTCATACCATCACCTGGAGCTTCCAAATTACAACATTGCCCACCCGGATACCTTCACCGGTAACTTCCAAATTAAACGTCTTACCACTCAACTGACACATTGTTAACGAAATTATTGGACATCCATGGCTGCTGCTGCTACTGTCGTGTTTCGTCGCCCCTTCACGTTCCGTTCCATCATGATCATGGTCGTGGCCATATCCCAGCGGTGCTATTTATTCACGTCGTCTGCTTATCTGAAACTTTTCTAGCGTCAGAGAAAACACGGCGGTGAGACATTTTTCTTTGCTTATTGCTTACCCGGATTGTCTTCCTCGTTGCGGTAGAAGCAATTTAGGGACAAAATCACAACGCAAACACAGATTCAGGTTCGGGTAAACACGCGTCACAGAAAAGGAGGATTTTGGCTACGGCGATTCAAGCTGAGCAGTGTTCTATTGTGTTCATTTCTCTGAAATTTTTCTTTTGCCCGTACTGGAGGAAGTTGGGAAGTTTTGGATCGTTGTTTGCCACAGCGATTTTGTAGATTTTTACTGCGATCGATCGCGTAATCTTTTTGGCCTGGATTTGCGTTTCCTTTCTTCGGCCAAAGAGCCGAGCGAGGCTGCAGGGAATTCGGCTCCGAGAGGGGATTTCGCGAGACACAGTTTCAGAAACCCTTGGTCCGCCACAGGGATCTGCGCGAGGTTTTGTTTTATTTGCGGCCGCCAGGGCTAGCGTTTTAGTGAAGGAGGGTTTCGTGCGCTGAAGCAAGGGTTTGGTCGTCGACGGACTACCGTTGAAACGTTGCTTCTGCTGATGCAGAAGTCATTTCCTTCTTTTCCTTTTTACGGTACCTTGTGAACGTTTACGAAAGAGAAATCGTTGGAGAAAGGCTTTAGATTTGTGTTCTTCTCCTCGACACTGCTAGGGTTCTGCATTAATGTTGTTTTACTCGACGGAGCTACCACATTGCGTTTCGCTTTTGCGAGGTTTTTTGTGATATTTTGAATCTTGAAGAATATCGGGTGCACTCAGTGAGTTGGACCTGGTTGAGGTTTACGGATTGTTTGTTGCATATGTGCGGGATCAGAGCAGGGAGTAATTTGTGGAGGACGGGTCTCTCTCTCCATTGAGGGAGGGAGGGGGGCAGCAAAAGGCAGGTACGGCGGGGTTTTCAAAAAGGAAATTGCATGGGCGATCATGAATGCTGGGCACAGCCTAGTGGCATCTTGCCCAGCGAAGCAGGGACTGTGACACGCCCACTAGACCAAGAAAGATGGGCCATCGCTGAGGAGAGGACCGCAAAGCTGATTGCCGACATTCAGCCCAACCCTCTGTCCGAGGAACGCAGGTCTGCAGTTGCAGACTATGTGCAGCGTGTTATCCAGAAGTGCTTAGATTGCGAGGTAAGCAACATAATTTGCAGTCTTTGTTACATTCACTACTAGCTGCCCTAGACCTTGAATAGAGTATGCCTTCTAAGCCAGCTTAATGATCTTTTGAAAGCATCCAATCATTCGCTTGTATATTTCTGTAGTGCACCGAATTACTGGTGTGGACCTCTAAACCCTTGGTTCTCATTGTACTTTTGTTGTATTTTTACTTGATTGTTTGGGTCTTCGTTTAGTATAATGATCGGAAACGTTCAATCCGCAAATTTAGCTTCGTAAATGACTGTAGTTTGGAAATCGAACGGGCAGGATGGATTGTCTTTCTATTCCCGCCTTTTCTGCAGGCCATTAGTAGCTATTTTGTGCGATCATGGTCATTGACTAATTGCCACGTCATTTCTGGAATATTTTGTTTCCCACGTATCCAATTATTTTATTTGTTGCTTTGAGAATTACCTCCTCTCTCTTCACCTTGCTTGACTAGCATGTTTAGAGTCTTCTAAAGTAATACTAGTTTTTGTTAAGTAAGAACAGTATAACTTGCTTTTATCTCTTCTTAATAAGTTTCCTGAAACGGACGGTGCTTTGTTATTTATATGCGCGTTAATGCATGTCAGCATCTCAATTGCCGGACAGCGATTAAACAATTGGCCATCTTATCATTTCTCTATCATTTGTTTGACATGCAACCTATTTACATTCATCAATAGGCGTATCGTTTATCTGAATTATGAAGATATCTACCGTAAATGTTTCTTGCTGTTACAATTGCTGTTTAAATTTTATGTTTCAGGTTTAGTGAACTTGTGCGATTTGTGTTATATATATCATATTGGTTAATGCAACAGCATTTTGCATTAGTGGAAATGTCACGTAGTTTCTGCGCTGGTAATTTATTTATAAGTAGTTCGTTGTTTGTGGGACATTAGATTAGCCATTATGGCATTGGACAGAGTATTTTCCTTTTTATCATGAAGAAAATTTTACATCCTGTTGTTTAAGAAGCTGAGATGTTTACTTATTGTAAATGCTGCTTGACAACGCTATTAATTTTTGTATGCCTTGCATATATATGATTTTAAATTCTTTTCTAAATAGGATTCTGTACAGAGTTGAAGTACTTAAATAGGACGAACTAATGTTGTTTCTTTTAATTTCATTTGTCTTGAGTAAAAATTTCAGGTCTTTACCTTTGGCTCTGTACCATTGAAAACTTATTTACCGGATGGTGATATCGATCTGTCTGCATTTAGCAAACATCAAAATCTCAAGGATACGTGGGCTAATGAAGTTCGTGATGTTCTGGAGAATGAAGAGAAAAGTGAAAATGCAGAGTTTCGTGTGAAGGAAGTTCAGTATATTCAAGCAGAGGTTGTTTCTTTTTTTCTTTTTTTAAATTTAGTATTTAGACATCAAGTTTTTACATGTCAATGCTTTTATGAATCATATCAACTTCAATTTTGGTTTTTTTTAAGGAAAAGGTCAGGTTTTCCTAGGATATGTCCTTAGGCTTACAACATAGCAAGTGCAAAGCAAGTGCTAAGGGGTTGTTGGTACTGGGCTTTCAACCCAGCACCTGTGAGTACAAAGCTGCGTGAGCTAACTAACCGGCCAATGGCCTGTTCTTATCAACTTCAACTTGTTTTTGATAAATTAGATTGTGAAAAAATGATGACATATAGAATTTAAACATTAATTATTTACATGGCAGTGCTTGTATGGATCATATCAACTACAACTTGTCAGGGGGGCATTTCTTACTTGGTTAGAGCTTGTGGTTTGTGATTTGCAAGTTGTAGGGCCAATTCCAAAGGGTCTGCTGAGATATGTGCCATCTTCAGGGTGCTATAAAAAAACAGGTTCAGGCTATGGTGTCAGGCAGACAGTAGGCCATTGAAAATCATCATCAAATTCTCTGCCTGCTTTAACAGTCAGACAGACCATATAGATGGGATAAAGGCACTATGATGAGGATGAACTGTGACTTGCTTTTTATAAATTATATTGCCAAAACACAGTGACATATTGCATACAGATTTGTTTAGAATTGCTTGGAGATGAGAGGCCCAATTTAGTATGTCTGTTCATTCACATTTGATAAGCCATTGTTGTATTGGCAATGAGGGGTGTCTCTTTACTGGTAGGTTGTCTGTGATTAACTTCATAATTTTTCTTTAGTCTCTCATATCTTTTCACACTATTTCATTTCATGTTTTAATTGGTTTTGCTCATCATTGGATTTCTTTCAAATGAACTTCGTTACATGGCATCATTCCAATATTTAGTGTGCTGGGCTAAGTGATCTGAAATAGTACTTCTTCATTTTGTCGCTTATGGGTGCAACCCTTGTGCTTTCTTTAAAGGATTTAGTTATTACGTTTGTCCTTTTTTGTTACGTTGCTGATCAGTTTTGGGCACTTTCCTTTATTCTAATTTTACCCTTACAATAGGGTATGGGATAAAATCTCACTTATGCCACATGTTTCTGTGTTTTAGGCAAATGGTTGTAAAATGATTGCTATCCACTGGCATGGAATCCCATGTTAATGGGATAATATTGAGAGTTGCATTTTCTGCCTTTAATTTTGTTTTATCTGTGACATTGAATAAATTGATTCTCAATTTTCTATTATTCATGTTTCATAATGTTTAGGCATTAAGCATCGTCCACTGGTATATGACTAAGCTTTATGACATTAGTGATGAATGACCAGTTAATGTACCCAACTAGTTTAGCTATATATCTATAATACATATCTATATTTTGGCTGAGAGGATCGTTTATCTTTATGAAAAATCAATCATCATCAAAATATGTTTGCAAGTTTAAAGTGTAAATTAGGTGGCAGGCAAGATGCCCATGGTCTGTTCAAATTCTCTGACTGGACAGCTTCCACTCATCCCCTCTCTTGTAATATGACTGATTTATATTATTTGGCGTAACTAGGAAGCTTCTCCTTGGTGTTATGGCCAAGAAATATTTTATTTGCTGTGACCAAGAGGGGCCTTCTTCTGTCAAGTGGTAGTTGGCCTCTTGGCCAAAAAAATGATATGGTGCAGCGATTTAAAAAATGATGACTTTTGATGAAAAACATTAACTTTTTCATCCTGAAAAGTTGCCAATTAGGTGTGACTTTTTACCACTTTTTCAAAAAGTAGTAGCAAAAAATGGTGATCGTCAAACAAGACTTCTAAATAATATTATAACATATTTATAATTTTGGCCAAGAGGCCAACTACTAGTTGCCTTGCCTTTTCACAGAAAATAAATAATTATCACCATAACAGTAAGCCAAGAAATGGACTTTTTCATGAGAATTATTATGGGTATGTACTTACTGGACTTTATGGAAAATAAATAATTATCGTCAAAATTCTGGGCCAAGAGATGAACTTTTTCATGGAAAGTATGATGGATATGTATCGTTTGGACTTTACCATGGAAAGTAAATAATTAGCATCATAAAGCTAGCCCAAGAGACAAATTTTTCCTAGGAAAAATTATTAGAGTGTACACTCGTTTTTGATTTTTTTTAAAACATGAAAATCTGCTGTGATTATGACTATGATTATCATTATTAAGAAAGTTTAGTAGTCACATTTATTTGATTCATTTTGTCAATCCAGAGTTCATTGACCCTAGTGGGTCAAGGTTAGTCTTGGATTGTGATCAAGTTTACATACATACTAGTAAAGTGAGAAACGACAAAACATTCTGGTGCCAACACAATTGACTCTTTTTTCATAGTTTTCATTCAAATGTGATGGTGTTTGTTACTTTGAAAATAGAATTATTAAGAAATATCTTTAATGGTTACATACTATGAGATTTTTGTAACCTTATACAGGATGTTAGTTGGCTGTTGGTTCTCACCCTTGCTATATTGATTTGTGAGTGTTAGAAATTCATTTTGTGGATCTCTCTCTTGCGTCGATATTTTGATATTTTTCAGGAACATTAAATAATCTGTTTGAAAGCAAGAGATGTATTTTTTACTTTTTATTGATCTAGGCATTATTTTGCTTCTTTTGCTAATTGATATCCATTTTGGGTTAGTGAATTTTTTAATACATGATAGCTGGGACCTAGGATTATAATATTAATGTGTAATTATGATGTATTTTTGCAGGTGAAGTTAATAAAATGTCTTGTAGAGAATATTGTTGTAGATATCTCCTTCAACCAATTGGGCGGCCTATGTACACTTTGTTTTCTAGAGGAGGTTTGAAATTTTTGATGCCCATGCTTGATCTTACTGTATATTTCGATTTAATATGTGGCTTTACAATTTTTTCTATGATTTGGATTCTATATTGCAGGTTGATAAATTTATAGGTCATAATCACTTGTTTAAACGGAGTGTAATCCTAGTAAAGGCTTGGTGTTACTATGAAAGCCGAATTCTTGGTGCTCACCATGGACTTATCTCTACCTATGCTCTTGAGACGTTGGTCTTATATATATTTCATGTTTTTAATAATTCCTTTAGTGGCCCACTGGAGGTAAATCTTTTTATACTGTTAAATACAATGGTTTGATTCAATTTTTATTTCTATTAATGTGTTCAATAATGGTTTCAGATTCATACATAAGCCAAGTAATTGTTTCAGGTTCTATACCGATTCTTGGCCTTTTTTAGCAATTTTGATTGGGAAAGCTATTGTGTTAATCTGAGGGGTCCGATACCTCTTCAATCACTCCCTGACATGACAGGTATCCTTTTGTTGATATACTAAGGAATAAAATCTCTATTCAATGATATATTTTATTTAGTAAATTTATTAGCATATCTTGGTAGTGGATTAACCTTAACTTATCTCTAAGGTAGTAAGAGAAGTTTCTTAATTTCTAAACAATAATTTGTGTTGTATTTTTTGTTCTGAGTACGGCATGCAGTTTGGTTTTTAAATTATAACGTGAAATGCATCTGACCATTTTTCAGCTGAACCACCACGTAAGGATGGAGGCAAGTTGCTGTTTGATAAGCCTTATCTTGATAAATGCAGCACGTTGTATGCTGTCTCTCCAGGTGGACAAACATTCATTTCCAAGTACTTCAATGTTGTTGATCCATTGCGGACCACTAACAATCTTGGGCGTAGTGTAAGCAAAGGTTTGGTCGAGCTTTCCATTCTATGGTTTGCATAAAGTTTAGATTCAATCATTATGTATCATTCTATTATTTTCGGTTGCCTAGGGAGTGAAATGTGTACTAAAGAAGGTTTACTTAGTAGTATTTTGATAAGTACGAAATCTTATCTTTAAGCAGTTATGAAATTTATTTTTAATAGACTAGCAAGCTGGGTTTCTCTGGTGGATTCTGCTTGACTAAAAGACCAATTGTTTTTTACATTGTTTCACAGGTCCCTGGGATGTAGGGACGTGGGGACATAGGGAAAAGTCCCAAATGCATTTGGCAATGGCATGGGTTTTTGGGAACGCTATAGGGACACAATGGGGATGTGATGAGTAATAGTTTTATTTAGATTGGATTGTGTCTAGAAGCATAGCATTGTATGGATAAACTTGTTGCAGATTGTGGTTTCTGAGATAATTTTGGAGGTTTTTACTGCAATTTTGACTATTAGGTATAAGTAGGGTATAAAATATATTTTGAAATATTATAATGCACCATGTCCCCTCTGCATCCCAGGATGTCCTTTATGTGAAATTTTCCTCAGGGATGCGTCCCTGTGTAATGCTGGTTTTTTAATTTTACAACCTCAAATGGTTTGGATAGAGTTTACATTTTGTTGTATAGACCATTGATTTTCTAAGAACTCTTTGCCATGGTAAAAAATCTTTTAAAGATAGTTTATTGTTCACTGATCAAATAAAAACAAGCATTCGGCCAAAAAATGGCATATAGTTGTTGCCTTTATCATTTAAGCACTAAATTATGGATTCAAATTCTTAATCATTTAGGCCTGTTGCTTTAACAACGGTTGATGGCTTTCTTTTCTTAAAATACCGACTGGCAAGCATGGCCAGCACAACGGAACCGTTGGTTTTTGTGATGATGATTTAGCTTTCTATTAACCTTTTGTTACTGTTGGTCACAGACATGCTGCATTCCTTTTCTTTTATTTCCCCTAAAATGATTACCAATGCTAAAGAAAAATCTTTCTAAATAACATTTCTTGATTGTTTCTTTGCCAGGTAACTTCTATAGGATTCGTAGTGCATTTGGTTTTGGAGCTAAAAAGTTAGCAAAAATTCTTGAGTGTCCGAGGGATAAGATTGTATTTGAAATTGACCAGTTCTTTATGAACACGCGGGAGAGGCATGGTAGTGGGCAGCGACCAGATGCTCCGATACATGACATTCGTCAACCTTATCAACAGAGCTCACCTAATAACCTTAATCATGTCGAGGCCAGTAGCAGCACATGTTCCTGGAAGGATTCTGAAGATAATTCAGGAAATTCAATTGCACAGGGACAAAGATCTTGCCTGCTATCTCGTACACATGACGATGCTGGGAAATCTGTGCAGGGAAGTCGAGGGATATCAACAGGGCTTTTGGGAAATCCTTCTGAAAGGAGAAATATGCGTGGTTCCATGAATCAAGAACCTCTGTCCGGTAGGGTTGGGGTATCTTCAACTTTTACTTCTAGAAGCAACAATAAAAGTGCAGGCAATAGAGGCCACCAGCACCAAGCCAGTGTAGTTGTTTCAGAACAATCCTTAAATGAAAGCGGAAGTTCCACAAGGAATCAGAAGGGTTCTAAGACAGATTTATCTTGTGCGGATGTGGAAGAAAATGTGGTTTCTCATTTTGTAAGAGCTTTTTCAAGCCCAGAACTGACAAATGTTACTAATGAAAACACTTTACGTGGGAGGAAATTTCGAGGCGAAGGAGGAGAAGCAGCCAAAAACCAAGTTGCTTCATCGTCATCCAGAACCAGTCAAAATTCTACAGAGAAGAGGAGACGGAACATGGGTTCGGATTCTACAGCTTCCCATGCATCAAAAAATGCAGTGTCAAATGATTCGTTTGTGTCAAAACAAAATACTTCACATGACAATACTGACACAGATAAAGGTCGCAGTTTCTCAAATTACAGCAGTGCGGTTACTTCAGTCACCGAAAACCATGACGGTCGCCATGGATTACGTAGAGAAACGGAACAGACAGAAGACATGTCTGAGACAACTCTTTCAACGGCACAGGATGAACAAGATCAAGCTAACAATTTCATGGGAATGGGACAACCTCATTATTTGAACAGGCAAAATCCACAAATTCATTTTCCTGTTAATTTAAGCAACCTTCAACTGCCTGTATCTATTGCACCCTCCTTAATAGCTCCAATGTATGCACCCACAAATCTGCCTGGCATGGTTCGTACTAGTGTTCCGTTGGTTGACTCTGGATGGGGACTTCCTGGACAATCTGCATCATACACAGCCATGCGGTTTCCTCAAGGTGCAATTCCTCCTATGCCACCTTGCATCCCAAGCATTGGTTTGGCGGGCCATTCCCGGTCAGAAGATGCAAATGCACCGGAAAAAGTTGAGGCATCACAGCCGCAGGAAGATGGAGAATCACGTTATGAATCAAATTCCTGGCATCAGATAGATGAACGCGACGCCTTACCTGGTCCAAGTGTTGGGTCGGATATAAAAGTTACACGATCTTATCATGCAGTTCACAACGAGGCGGAGTCATCTAATAATGACAATCCCTCGTCTTCATCTTCTGGATTCAATTCCTTTGTAAAAGCTCAAAAGAAATTGCCGAAAGATGGCAGAGGTCAATTCCCTGAGGAGCGCATAAGTAATGCATCCCAATTCAGTTCTGGTAGATTTGATGATACGGGGGTTGAATCTAGTAGCAAAGGAGTCTCCTCCAGCTTTGTAAGTGGTTCATCAAAAGCAGTTGAAAATAACTGGACAGGGGCCACTGTAAGAGCTCCTAAATCTTCCAGGGATAAAAGAGGAAAGGGAAGGGGTAATGGGAGTAATGATTTCTCAAGTTTGAAATCTCGAGAAACCAGCAGCTCAAGCCACATGAAAACAAATAGTGGTTGGCAACCCGGATCTAATTTTATCACGGGGGATGAAATGGTCAATCAGGATGCTCATTCTTCAGGAGCTTTCAGCTTAGAATCTACTACTCATGATGACCATCAGGCGTCATTTGAGCATGCAAGTAAATCATCAGAATCTTCTTCTGTGGCATCATATACACAGTCTAAAAACATGGGACCAGTTTTCACAGCAGCTCCTCGCATTCAACCATCCAATGTACCTGCTTACGAGCCTGGTACAGTTATGCCTTCAGATTCTGTTGGCAATATGTCTCCTGTACTAATGGGCCAAGGTCTTAAACAGAGATCAATGGATAATCCTGGAGTACCTTTTGCATTTTATCCTACCGGACCTCTAGTACCTCTTTATATGTTTCCTCTATCATATATTCCTACTGATGGGAATCCCAGTGGAGATTTGTCAAATTCATTTGATAACATGAGTTCCCCTGATGACAATATTGATGGTCGGATTGATCATTCTGATCAGGGTATGGATAATTCAGGCTATGACATGGGAGAATGTTCAGAGAATTCTGAAACTTACGGTGGCTTGAACATGGGAACAGAAGCCTCCATCATGGATAATGGTGATGAGATGAACCCTGATATTCTTCGTAGCGACTTTAACAGTCATTGGCTAAATTTGCAATACGGCCGCTTTTGCCAAAACCCTTGCATCTCGACCCCTTTGTTTTGCCCACCATCAGCTGCCATACCACCTATGTATTTGCAAGGTCATATTCCATGGGAGGGTCCAGGCAGACCATTGTCTACTAACATGGGCATGCTCACACCATTTGTAAGCTACGGGCATCGATTTGTTCCTGTCATTCCCTTGCAGCAGCCTAATTCTAATCGTCCAACACATAATTTTCATCGTTTCAATGGACCAAATAGGTTATATAGTCGTGGAGGAACAGGAACCTATCTTCCTATCCCGGTAGGCAATTCTATCTGTTTATTAATTTCTTAGTTAGTGTATTGTTGCAGTTATACATGTCCTGAATATGTTTTATTGTGACGTACAGAAGCAAGGTCCTTACAAGGATCGGCAGTCATCAGGAAACAAAAACAACCGCAATAGTTACAATCATGATCGTAGTGACCATGGAGATAGAGATGCAGGCTGGCCTTCGTATCCGAAAGGCAAAGGTGCAGGTCGTGGTCAGAGTAGATACGATAATCGGAATCAGACCGAAAGGTCCAATTCCAGGGTGGATAGGCTTTCCGAAATGAAAGGAGGGGAGAGATATTGGGATTCATATAGAAATGATAATATTCGAAGGAACTTCTCTCAAGCATATCATGGTAGCTACTCATCTGCGAATCCTCCTGTCAGTGCAGGTAATGTGGGAGCACATGGTGCGTCAGGAATGTCATATGGAATGTATCCTCTCCAGACCATGAATGCCTTTGGAAATGTGTCGCCAATGCCAGGAAATGGGCTTGTAATGCTGTATCCTTATGATCATAACATGGGGTTTACTCAAGAACCTTTGGAGTTTGGGTCACTGGGACCTGTTCAAATACCAGGGTCACAGGAAGGAAGACTAACCGATGGCAGCAGTGATACTGGTCCGAGATTCAATGAGGGTCATTTTTATGAAAATCATAAGCCTGGTTCGTACTCGGCCAATACATCACCTGGGGGCTCACCAACAGATCAACCTTCGTCACCGCAGCATCATCAAAGGTAGCTTTTGAAAATTTATTAGATCTGTACATAAAAGTTGCATTTGCTCACATTTGTACTGTTTAAAGATATTTCTTCTGATTTCCGTCAATGTGATACCTCTAACTTCATCTTAACAGGGACCTTTGATTATTTTTCCAGATCATCAACTCAGAGAAGTTATCAACTGAAAGATGAAGATTTCCCACCTTTGTCCTTCAGGAATCAACCTGGAAGAGGCAGATCAAATAGTTTTAACATGGGGAACCATTCCAGCAACAGTGGCTCCCATTACCAGTCGTTCTTGGTTAGTCCTTCTTAGCATCAGACTTTAAGACTAGCAATTTTTAGCCCATCCCAACTTTTTAGGAAGGTGGTTGTACATTTATTTCTTTATATTGATTACCGCTTCTATCATTTTTCTAATCTTAACTTCTGTATTCTAACATACCCTGCTCAATTAGCCTATTTTCTAAAGGCATTTCAGCGGGAAAATTGTTTTGTAATTTACTTTGCCTTAAAAACAGGCAGTATGAGATGGTCTGGCAGCAACTTCAAAATTTTTTTCCTTGTTGATAATGAATTCTTAGAAAAAGAAAGGAAAGAAAAAGAATGCCAAATTATCCTCATGTACTTAAGTTTTTAGTTAGACTTCATCTCCTAATTGCTTTTGTTTTACAAATTGCTCAAACCGTTTAAATATTTCAATCATTGTTTTATAAGCACTTCAGATATTATTTGTCTTTTACAATGTTTTCTTGACAGGCGGTTAAATCAAACGTTTAAATATTTCAATCATGGTTTTATGAAGCAGTACAGATAATATTTGTAACATGTACTTCAAACAGACTTTTTTCTTTAAATTTTGATGATACAATTAAGACGCGTTGCTCCATTTAGAAATCTTGATTGTTAATATGGTTCTTGGGTGAATTTATGTTTAAGCACAGCGGGATTTTGTTTTGCTTTGTTGCAAGTAGCTATTGCTGCCTTCAATTTTGGTAGGAGATCTGGGGTTATTATCCATGATGTTTGTTGGAGTATTATCCATAGTTTCTGAACTTTTTTCTTTAATGATTTATTTATTGATTTCATCCATCTTGTGCACCGTGGCAACAAGCTAAGCGTACACTATTTTGTTGTTTAGTATCCCGTGCTTCACAAAAAAATAAGCTTATTACTTCAGTTTTACTTCATATTCCTCGTCATAAATAGGAGTAATTGTTATGTGTCAAAGATAAGTCTACGGTTTTGTTGTTTTATTCATCCTTTACTTCACTGCAAAGATAAGCTTATTACTTTAGTTTCACTTCATTTTACTCATCATAACATGAGTAATTGTTCGGATTCAAGGCTTATTACCTTAGGTTTACTTTATTTTCCTTGTCATAACTAGGGGTAATTGTTAGGTGTAAAAGATAAAGCCTACTGTTTTGTTGTTTTATTCATCATCTACTTCACTGCAAAGATAAGCTTATTACTTTAGCTCTACTTCATTTTACTCATCATAAACAGTTGTAGCAGTAGTTCGGATTCAAGGCTTATCACTTTAGTTTTACTTCATTGTCGTTGTTATACACAGGATCAATCATTCAGTTTCAGTCATTAAATTTTGTCCCGTTTGTCATGAATTGTTGTGGACATGATCAGGGACGTAACTTAATAGCACTTAAAACAGACCATAATTTTTTTTAAGAAATATAGAACTCGGCCGTTCCGCTTGTGAGCCACGCTAGCGTGGTTTTAAAAGGTGTTTCCCCCTTTCTAACTTTTACTGAAATAAGCTTATGGTTGCCTAAATCCTTTAGACGATGGGTTATGAATGGACGGAGTGAGGGAGGATGGAGTTAACCTTGTTTGCTTGCCCTGTAAGCAACTTATCCTTACCCAATTAGTTCAATTTCTGAGATACCTGTGTCATAGGGAGAACATCTATTTGTACTCCAAATCATAAGCCACGCTCTAACCAAGAGAGGTTTGTAACAATAATTGCAACAATTAATTCAATGATCGTTTGTTTTAGATTTATTTTCAAAACATTGAGTATTTTATGTCCATCTACCCTTTGGCAACACAAATCAGGAGCATCGATGAAACACAAAAGAGGGGAAATAATTCTGTGATAGTATCTGACTGGGAAATAGTGATTAATTTCCCAATCAGATACTATCACTATTTGCCTATAGGACTATCTGATTGAGAAATTTTCACATGGAAATCACTATTTGCTCAAGGGTTGGGCTCATTGTAGCAAAAATATCTGTTGTTGATAGAGAAGTATGAATTGATTTGAATCTTGCAAAATGGTAAATTTTTTTTTTTAAATTGTAAAACTACAAGGTGACCATGAGTTGTAGTATTACAACATGGGTCGTTCATGAGTCGTATTGATTGAAAATAGAATAGAAAAAATATTTTGTTTGAGGATGGCATAATTGAATAATGAGTTGTGGTATATTTTAGGAGCTTACCATGAGGACACCACGAGTTGTGGTTAGCACCATGAGTTTACCACGAGTTGTGGTTGACGTCATGGGATGACCATGAGTTGTGGATGATGATCTGACATCATGGGATGACCATGAGTTGTGGATGATGATCTAACCTTTGGGCATTGTGAATTTTGCCTTATTTTAGGAGCTTACCATGACGACACCATGAGTTCTGGTTAGCACCATAAGTTGATCATGAGTTGTGGTTGACACCATGGGATGACCATGAGTTGTGGTTTTAAAAGGTAAATGAGTTTAGTTATCTTGCAATAGCATGATTTGACTATGGTCAATATCATGACTTGACCATGAGTTGTGGTCAAACTAAAAATTGGTAATAACTTAATTATGCGTGTTTGGATTTTGATGATATATATATGGATTTGCCATGAAGAGAGGAACAATCTAGAACTTAGAAATTTGAGTTTTGATTGAGAGAATTTTGGGAGAAAGATTGAATCTTGATAATGACTTTCTGCATTTGCCTAATTGTTTCAATTTTGATAACTTGTTTTGTAAACTACTGCAGATTTGATATAGATGAAAAATGATGGTAAATATCCTTCTACAGAGATGTAGTACATAAAAAAGGACATGGTAACTTGATAAAAACGATAAAAAGAGATGGAGATGAGAGAACATGTGGCAGAAGTATATAGGAGAAGAACCAATTTTGTACAATAGCTTTCATTTCAATTTTGCCAAAGCATTACACCATTATATGGCCTTGGAATTTATAGAAAAGTTAAGGGTCCATGCTAAGGGTCAATGAATCCCCACTAAAAACAACAAAAAAATAACTTAAAGAAAATGATGAATTGAGGCTAAAATAAGTACATCTAGTCATCAATTCATAAATTGCAAATTTAAAAAATTAATGCCTTTTTTAAAGGTGAAAAATGTATCCTTTGTATTGTACACTAATAATATCAATATCTAATAAAATCCTTATTGCAAGGGATAGATGGAAAGAGACATGAACATGGTTTGCAAGTAGGAGAGTGGCACTTCAAAGCGTTTGGTAATGCAAGTAATATGCAAAACATGACATGGTTTGCAAGTAATATTGCAAGTTGTTAGAAACAGTTTGAATTTTCTTTTCCAAGACCATTCAAGTATGAGGATAAGTCTAAGTTATGTATGCTTTAGTCATCTGATTAGCATATTAGATTTTTTTGCAACTTGGGTAAAAGCTTTGTAAAATCCTTAAAATTAACATTTTTATTAATTAATGATGGTTTTTGGGGATTATCTTTTGGAGTGATGGTAAAGTGCTCTTTTCTTAAGTTGAAGACCTGGGTTTGAGCCTGGGCATTACTACTCGAAGAGGTTAGGCTTTTGCTTATCTAACAACCCTCCGAAGATCTCGCTTATAGGGATGAGCATAGTAGCTCTAGGTGATAATCCTAGGAAGCCCTAAAGTCATTTTATTTTATTTAAATAAATTAAACTATGTACAAGGGTGACTAATGTATTTCAGCCCCAAAAATGTCAAGTATCCTCATTGTTAATACCCATTCCTAATGGGAAAGCATTATCCCATACATATAGATTGTTCCTATGCCAAGTTTATATATATGTATGCTTATTTTCATATAAATATAGATTGATCCATTTAGTTAAACCTCATTATTAATGTCCATTCTTAATGGAAAAAGCATTACCCAATAAATATAGATTGATCCTATGCTAAGTTTATAAATAGGCATGCTTATTTTTGTATAAATAAAATGATTTGAAACATTGGAACTCTACCAAAATTCTCTCTAATCAATGAGGCATTGTTTACTTAGAGCATGCGGCTTGTTGTCTACAAGTCACTATTTTGATCTTACGAGGTATATTGAGACATGTGCCACCTAGGGGCATGGTAAAAATATATACGTTTATGACTATGGCATTAGGTAGACAACTAGCCATAGCAGGTCCTCATAAAATCCTTTGCCTACCTTAATAGTTAGCCATTGAGAGAATTGATTCCCAAAATTAAAAGAAACGTCCTCAAAAAATAAAGGATTCACATAATAAAGCTAGGAAAAAGAGTAAATTAGTTGACAAAAGATGAGAGAAGACCATATTAGAAAAAGCCTTTTAATGATTCTATGGAATCTATCTTACAAAAGCTATTAAAGAAAGGAAGAATAATGTTTCTAGAGATCACACCTATTAATAGAAGAAATTTCCTATGGTTCAAACAAGTACTTTTTTGCTAGTGTCATAAGAAGATCATAACATAGAAGAGTGTTAAATTTTAAAAAAGTTTGCAAAATCTTTGTTTGAGAAGGGCATAGTTGTTAAAAAAGTTTGCGAAATCTTTGTTTGAGAAGGTATTCAAAGATCCTTTTTCAAAAGATAAAAATAAATATATTTCATTGAACTAAAAGAATCAAAAGATTTAACATTCATAAATTTTATGATTGGGAAGGCATCCACTTGATCAGAAATTTAGAAATGAGGAGAAGGAAATTACTAAGACTAGTTCTCAAAGAGGAAAAAAAATAAAAACATTAGATTCATCCAATGCCCTTAAGTTGGCTTAGGGCCCAGTCACATGGCGTGGTTTTTGTACCATGGCATGCTCTATAATAATGAAGAAAAAATTGCCATGACCTCTTATGTTCGTCATATGCATTCAATTTTGACCATGACTTTTTCTTACATGTTGAATATTGTACTTAAAATTATCCTAAAATTTCTAATTTTATTGCTGAGCCTATGTTTAGAATGGCTTTAAAGTAAGTACAAATGAAACAAAATGGTGTACATTTTCTCATATTCATGGTACAATTGTAATTCAGTTTTGAATGAACTAATGACCATGAAACCATGGTGCATGGTAAAAAACAACATTGTTAATCATGGTGATTTTGTACTTGTAAAACCTCCTTTATTACATAACCATCATGCCCTTATGATCACAAACCATGACATGTGATTGGACCCTCACTAGAAAATCTTGAATCATTTGAAATGATCTTATAATTCTTTCAAGGATATTTCAAAGTAGATATCAATAGACAACTACCTAGAGTTATTATTTGGTCTAGCAACAAAGGCCCCTACATCTTTTTAGTTCTTCATTAGACACTAAGCTAGGGATACTATTTAAAGATAAGAATTTTAAAACTAATGCTTGGGAAGTAATGAAGATTTAGAAAATCACAGTCCATGTTGGCCCCTTTGCCATAAAAAGAATTATGATAAAAACTAAGTTAGAGCTTGACTTAGTTACCAAATCATGTTTTTAAGTCTTAAGATTATTTGAAAAAAATTATGTTACGTAGAAGATGCATATGAGGGCTTATAACAGTATAAAAGCCTTTTCAAAGACATAATTTCTTTGGAGGTCATAGTTGTATTGAAAACTATTATAGTCTATGTTCATGCTATTCAAAATTCTAGGGCATTTAACATGTTTTTGTGTAGATTTTGGCGCTATACAATGAGAGAAATTTCCTCGTCCATTCATTAGCAATTAAAATTTAAATATAAAAAGTGTTTAGTTTTAGTTTCTACTAGTTCAAAAGCAACTCAAGTAAAGGAACAAGTTGTAGTAAAATAAGGAGCCACTACAACCATCACACCGATGAATGGGATGAATGCGAAAGAATATTTAAAATAAGAAAATGGGATTATAAAATAGAGGATGACCCCAATGTCTTTCTAAATATTTAGTCTCTTTTCAATCCTACATAATTTTTTTTTAAAATTATTTTATATAAATAAATTATAGTTAGCATTAAGAAAATGTAAGTGTAGTGATGAGTGGCAAGTACCCCTACGCTCAACCATACGAATCACTAAGTGTTCACGTGTGATCTGGTTGAATTTCATGGACCCTATGTCTTTTGGTACACTAGCTTCTAGGAAGTCAACTTGCCTTAATAGTTATTCGTTGTCTTCCCAATTGCACTTGTGATGTGCAAAGGTATGGTTAAGTGTAATCGAGGCATACGATTTTTATTATTTTATATTTTATATTCCTAGTGCTTTAAAATAGAGAAATGAAGTAGTTTATTAGCTAATTTAGTCTAACTAATTAATTAATCTCTAACTAATCCTAACATAAGTATTTGATCCCACTTTCTGTACACACCTTGAACGCATACAACATTGCTGGACTACTAAGCGTTAAGCGTTGTTGGGATTACCAAGTGCTGTATGTTATGCTTGAAGTGGTTGTACTTATGTGTTTAATCTATTTAGCTTAATTACTTAATTAATCAATTGAAGTCTATTTTAGCTTAATTCATTGCATAATTAATGAAAATAGTAAATGCAAAAATAAATCATTAATCTATTCCAAGTGCTACAAAGTTTGATCAAAAGGCTCATCTTTATTGTTGTTCACACTATCAGTGCTCAAATAAAGATCCGTATACTTTTTGACTCTTGTTGTGGGCACTCAAAGAAATATTCTAACTCTCAAATGACAAAATTGCAAGAGTTTTGGTACAACTATAACTTGACCTTAAGGTTTGTCCAATGATGTTAATGATGTCCACTAAACCTAGATAGCGCACGTTTCAAACAAAAAGGGTCCTTGGAAGTAGCACTAATGATAAGCGATGAGTACCCCTACGCTCAACCATATGAATCACTACGCATCCATGTGTGATCTGGTCAAATTCCGTGCATCCTATGTCTTCCGGTACACTAGCTTCTAGGAAGTGAACTTGTCCTAATAGTCATTTGTTGTCTTCCCAATTACACTTAAGATATGGTTAAGTGTAATTGAGGCATATGATTTTTATTATTTTATGTTTTGTGTTCCTAGTGCCTTAAAATAGAGAAATGAAGTAGTTTATTAGCAAATTTAATCTAACTAATTAATTAATCTCTAACTAATCCTAACATAAGTATCTTGTCCCACTTTTTGTACACACGCTGAATGCATACAACATTGCTAGCCTACTGATGAGCCGTGATATTGTATTCGTGATATCACGTCTGCCCCTGCGATATCGCGTACACGATATCGTAGCCCGTCGCAATGTCTATAAATAAGAGGTGGCTTTCCCTGTTTTAGGCATCTAAACTAAAACCGTTAGCCAAACTACAACAGTTTTACCATTCTAGAGTTAGAATAATTTCCATGTGCCCACAGTAGGAGTCTTAAAGTGAATGCATCTTTATTCAATCAAATTGTACTTGAGCACACATTTGTGTACTGCAATAAAGACAAACTTTCTGATAAACCTTGCAGCATGTGGACTAAGCTAAATAAGATTTAATTATTGTTAAATGTTTAAATGCTTTCCTAGATAATTAATCTCTCTCAACCCTTGACTCTCCTAGTTAAGTGCACTTAGTACGACTGCTTCGGGCATGTGTGTAGCGCTTGGTAACCTAGTAATGAGTAGCGTTTGGTAATCCCAGTAGTGTTGCACTGGTTTAGGGTGTGTGCGGCAAGTGGGAACAGATACTGGTGCTAGGACGATTAGAACTTAGTTAGTGAAT
>MNCI01012480.1:74114-96845 GCA_015680685.1 Gnetum montanum | reverse complement strand
TAGGGCGTGTAAGCACTTAGTCCTTGGAGTTTGATCGGATTGCGCGTGAAACGCTCGTATTCGTATGGTTGAGTGTAGGGGTACCTCGCCACTCATCATTGGTGCCGTTGCCAGGGACTTAGTTGTTTGTGCACTACGTAGAACATAGGAGATCATTCACATCGTTGGGATGCTAGAACGAACCCTTCGGGTTGATCAAAGAAAAAATTAGACAACGGTAAATAGCACACCGAACAAGACAAAAATTTCTTCTTCTTCGCACAAAAGCATTTCACCACCTAGGACCAATACAAGAGACAGTTGGTGGCACAACACACATAACCAAGATCCACCAGTTCCTCAACAATTCTGTGTGGTATATATTCATCATGATGAATATGTACCTAACTTTACCTTTATTCTTCATCAAGAGGAACAACTGCATTGGAGAGACTTGGAGGGTAACATAGTATTGCCTCCAGACTGAGCAGTCCCCAACATGCTCCTTCATGCTCTCGCATGAATAGGCATGTCACAGTTATACGTGGAATACGTTGCATGCGATTATGACACAAGGGACTACCAACCCACAGAAGCTCAATGTCAAAGGAACTTGCGACAGGAAAGATACTATACATCGTTGAAGGGAAAAGGACCCCATAACGCTCCACCTGTCTTAAGCGAAATTAAGGGTGGTGAACCTATTTCAATAGGTTCTCCAAAAAATGATGTTCCCCCTCCTAACAATAGTGAGGAGGTGGTGTATCAGAAGCTTCACTCTATGATTCACAACCCTGGTTCTGATCCCCATGAACACCAAGTGTTTAACGAGGGAACACAAACACATGATAAGGGCGGGCAGTCTAATTGTAATCACGATCGGGGTCGAGACCATTGAAGAGAAGGTAGGAAACATTATCATGGTGATGGTTCTCCTTGCTCTTCACCTTTATCGTCACATTCACCCTCTCCTTTTTTATCAGGACGCAGTCATAAAGAACCTAACCGTGAGGATAAGGGTAAACAAAGTGAGAAACTTTGACGAGAGAGTTCAGAACGAGGATGAGGGCATTCTAGAGAATCATGGCATAGAAGAAGGGAAAGTAGGGAACCACGTAGACATCACAGATGCTACGAATGAAATGACCATGAAGAACCCCTACTTGCAACCCAAAGCATGTTAGACATCACAGAGGCCATAAGAATACCCACAAGGCACCAAAAAGATAGCAAGATCAAGAGACTAGACATGAATAACATTCCACGATTTGAAGGGGGATACAACGCTTATTCTTAGAACCACTTACAAGCATTTCATGATGCATGTGCCTTGCAAAATATTAAGAATGAGTGGTAAAAGTTAAAGTTTTCCCAAGGACGCTAATGAAAGAAGTGGAAAGCTGGTATTGGTTAAGTATCAAATGTACTCCCGGGTGTTTAACCTACGAAAGAAAATCCAAGGATGGAAGCAAGGAAGTCATGAACCCTTGGATGCTACCATGGGCTGATATTATGCACTGCTACATCGTTGCCCGGGCCATGGTTACTTGCAGCAGGATCAACTATGCCATCTCGTAGATGGACTTAGGCATGAGACCAAGAGAACCCTTGGAATGTATGCCCAAGGGAGATTATCAAAGCTTAGGTCCCATTAGGTTCATAGATTGTTGGAGCAAGTATCTAAGGAAAAAGGGGAGCCATGTAAGAGAGAAAGTGCAAAAGAGTACAACCGCGATCCTTCCCTTTGAAAAAAGGGAGTGAGATTCTGTGAGGAGGAGGAAGAGTCATCACTCGAAGAGATGGTGAACACGAAAATCTTGCTACTCCAAAATTAACAATAGAAGTGTTGGCAAAGGTAGACCAAATGTGGGACTCCTTAGATAGTAGATTTGAAATCGTCCTTAAAATCATAGAGGAGTCTAAGGAGCGAAGTAGTGACTATGATAAAAAGAAAAAGAGGGACATGGACCATCCACATAACAAAGGTAAGGGCAAAATGGCCATCACTGAAGAGGTTGTGGATTCTGATACAAACAATGACAGTAGATGTGAGATATGCCAATACAACCATATTAAGGGATGTTGCCCAGTAATCTCACATCTACAAGAGTCTGGGGTATATGCACTCAACCTAAGACTTAACAAACGGAAAACACCCCGACGGTTGCCTTATCCCCAAGGTAACCCAAGGCAGTTCCACCAACCTTTAACGTATTATCCAAGTGGAACTCCACAAAACCTATTGAGCAACACTAGTAGTGGCAATACCCACAGTCATGGGGGATACCACCACCAAGGCAACAATACCGTTATCGGCAACCGGNGCAATGCTACGAGAGTTGTAAACCTTCAACCTGCTGCTGGTTCTGAAAACCATACAAAGTGAAGACCCTTCTTTAGATCCAATAGTCCAACCAAGCTCTCACAACCCCAAGCGGTTGAGCCTCTGAATGCTCCTCCATCAAATAAGGCTTTAGAGCTCAACGCACATGGCTATGTTAACACATGCCTTCACTGACTGGATTAAGGAAAGCCACCTTCCGAGAAAATTCTTTGATCCTGTAAGTCCTTTAATTTATCTCCAAGTTGCTTAGAATGAGGACTCAGGTTCCAGAGTCAACTTAATATCACAAGAGATGTATGAAGCTTGGAACCTGCCTCCACTAAAGAAGAGCAATATTCACTTAGAGTTGGCTAACCAGTCCATCACTCTTTCCTTGGGACTGGTGGAGGACATTGTTACCACTGTGTGTGGTTGGTCATACCAAGCTAATTTCCTAGTGATACAAGTAAACAATGATAAAGGGGACTTCCCAATAATAATGGGGAGAGCATGGATAAGTACCATAAACACATGCCTAGGAATCCGTAATCTTTCCTTGGAAATATCTAAGGAAAACACTTTTGGGAAGATTGAGAAGAAGAAAGTTCCATGCATCCCATACAGTGATACAAAGGGTGATGGTGTACAGGAATGTCCAGCATTGCTTGCATGCAACTGGTGTGCCCAGGAAGTTAACATACAAAAGTGCTTGTATATAGCAACCACACAATAAGAAAACACCTAGTGGTTAACAACTACTGAAAAGAGCAACTCACCAATGTGCATGGAACTAACTGAGGGAACAACTTGCACTCACGTCAAAAGCATAGATGCACTGGAGCAAGAGCATCATTGACTTCCAAACCTTAACTTGAAAACATAAATTGGGGGAAGTTGAAAACTCCTAAAAAATTCAAAAAAATACTTCGATAAGAGAATACTTGTCAGTATGCAACAGACCAAACCTTATCATGAATCTAGAATGGTCAATGCACATAGTACATTGGAGAGAGGACAACCTCGCTCATTATTTCGGATCTCTCCCTTCCAACTTAGTCATGGGGGGAGATGGCCACCTATGCTAATTAATTGAGGCCCTCAATTCCTTTTTAAGTTTTTTTTTACACATTTTTATTTTACAAATTTCTTTAACTTTTGTTGTTTTTGTTTTGCAACATCATTCATACTTTTTTGTTTATTTTTTTGTTAGTTATTTTGTTAGGTTCGTCACCTAATAAGTGCTCCTGATGATGGTATTAATTGTATTCTATTGGTTGCTAATGTTGGTTTTTACCTTTGAGTTATGATGTTGATACTAAGGTATGGTTCTTTTGATATAACAGGCAATGAATCCACATCATCCATGCATCCATGAATTTCTATGGTCTCTCTTGGCTTGGAATTGTACAGTCCCTTTCCTTAAATAATAAGAACTATCAACAAATCGGTGATTGGGCATTTCTCAAACTAAGGAAGGACTCAAAGATTGAAAAGGGTGTGACTTCAAGGGAACTTGATGCATTTGTGCTGGCCATTCTCTTGGGTGCTTGGATGTTTTCTTCTTGAGTTTTTCTTACCATTCCAACATTTCCCCATTATCAGGAAGCTGAGTGAATAAAAATAAAAATAAAAAGTCTTTGCATAGTGTGGTTCTCACGTAAAATATAAAAAAAAGAGGTGAGAATTAAAAGCACACCCCTTAGACGAAATAATAATATGGGCTACAAGCACTACATATGGAACTAAATAAACATGTTCCCTCTAACTAAGGCCCTTCTTGCTTCCTACTTTCTCCTTTTTTGTTTCGTCGGAATGGTGGTGACTTTTTGGTAGAAGCATTCTCGTTACTCCAAGTGGATGGATTGGCCAAATGTATTAATGTGAAGTCACTGGATGTGGATTGTTTGAGGCTAGATTTGGAATGAGATCTACTAAGTCATATTAACCATTAATATACAAGGGTTTGTACACCACCTTGTTCTTGAGACTCCATTCCATTCTCTTCTTTCCATCGTTCTTTCTCCATTGTTCACCTTATTGTCGGTTGTATCAGTAGTCTATATTTTGGTTGATGCATTATTTTCTTTTTGGTAAATTCTTGTGGTTAAGACTTTAACTCTTGCTTCCAAATGACATTTCCAGAGCCTATGGACTCTTTGAATGTGGGAATGTCAGGGCATTAAAGGCATGAGCCTGATTTGGGGAGGACCCACTGGCATTCCTATTTGGTGCATCAGTTAATTTCTTTCCCTTAAACATTTTTACAATCAACTTTTATTTTGTTCATTTCCATCTTTGAAATCCATTTCATTGAAGTTGTAGTTGTCTCTTTTTCTCCATCTTTCTTATTCCTTATCTTTTTCCATTCTCTCGCTATCGGAGGTTCGCTCTTAGTCATGGTGGTCCTAGTCCAATTTTTTCGATTTTCTCCTAACCCCTACACCTTGGGTAGTCACCAGTATTATATCTTTAGAATCCGCATCAGCCATATCACAACTCAGACAATGGACCTTACATTGAGGCAAGGTTTCAACTGCATTGTGATTCATTTACCCTTGCTAATATAAGGCTGTGTTGTGTGTGCAGATGGCAATCATACACCAATGGATTGGATCTAGAGGGAACACCTGGAATGGACCAGTGTTGAAGCGGTTATGCAAGGAACAAGATTGATGGCATGGTTATGGATAGAAAATGGAAGGTGCAATCTTAGCATCACCAGCAATAGACTTCTTCTCTCTCTCTCTCTTCTCTCTTCTCTCTTAGCTGCCAAATAAAGCTGGATGTCAAATGTGTATAGTGTTCACTCTTGTTGTCATGAACACTAATTTTGTCATGTGTTGTAATGATGATCCGTTCACATGTCACCCCATTCACCATTAATATCATTCAAGTCAATAATCCCATACCTTTCAAATATTTTGTAAGGAACTTGAGGACAAGTTTTCATTCAGTCATGGGAGTATGATGAGCCACGATATCGCGTATGCGATATCGCATCCGTGATATTGCGTTCGCCCCTGGGATATCGTGTATGCGATATAGCAGCCCACCGAAATGTTTATAAATAAGAGGCGACTTTCCCTATTTTAGGCATCTAGACTTAAACCCTTAGCCAAACTATAGAAGTTTTACCATTCTAGAGTTAGAATAATTTCCATGTGCCCGTAGTAGGAGTCTTAAAGTGAACGAATCTTTATTCGAGCAAATTGTACCTAATGAGTTATGAATTTGCTGGTTGTGATATCACTGCCATGATATCATAGTTGTGATATCCCAGTGGCTGTGATATCGTATGTGATATCGCATACATGATATCTCATACGCGATATTGCGACCTACCTCAATTTCTATAAATAAGAGGCAGCTTTTCTTGTTTTAGCATCCAGTTTTCCTTCAGCGAAGCTCTGGTAGTTTTTCCCTTCCAGAGATAGAATATTTTCCAGTGTCTACCCACAGTGTGGTGAATGTAATTGTACGACATCCTTATTCGAGTGTGACGTACTTGGACATGCACATGACCAGCAATAAAGATAGAGATTACTTCATCATTGCAGCATTCACTTTGTTTATTTATTTATTTAATTGTTATTTACTACTTTCCTAATTAGTCTCTCTCACCCTTAAACTCATGTTAAAATGCAGAATGAGTACGACTTGATTACAAGCATTTAAGTGTGACTACTTGGTAACCTAGTAGCATACCTAGGATCTACGCTGAAACACCCTAAAATTTTAGGGCATCCTTGCTTCACAAGGTTGTTGCAGTTCAGGCAGCGTCATGTCACTTTGACAAGAAATGGATGTTTCAAGTTTAGGCTGTACATTTTGGAAAATTTTCTAGCTAGGTAATTCGTCCAGTTGACAGCCTACACAGAAGTGATGTGGAGAGTTATCGACGGTGCTCAAAATACGCAAAATAGTTTGGCAAGTTTTCTAGTCAAGGAGTTTGCTATGCTACGCTATGCTACGCTATGCTGTATAGTGTAGCAGGCTTTGGGAGACAGTTGTTCAAATAGTCAACTATAAATTGTTGTGAGACAAGATGCTACACTATGCTATGCTATGCAGTGTAGCACAGCATAGCGAGAGCAAGGTAGGAAGGCTCAGCCTACTTAGTGATTTCAAATGCAGTCAGTCAGCACCTCTAGCCTTTCAAAACAGTTGCTTTGCTCAGCCCCAAGTTCTTCAGCAATGGCTCCTTCACTAGAAAATAGCAAAACTTAGCAAAAAGTAGGCCATGTCGGTTGCTACGCTATGCTATGCTACATAGTTTAGCGTAGAAACTCTATAGGAGTAACGAAAGGCATCTCAAAGGGTAGGATCAGTAAGTTCACAAGTTTCGCAGTGTAAAAAGCAAAGTTTACAGATTGGCAACGTTTTTGTGACTAAGGCCAGCTGCTACGCTACGCTACGCTATGCTACACTATGCTACGTGTGTGCAAAAAGCAGTTGGAACACTTCAAAATTTTCCGACACCTACAACAGGACACAACGCAAGTTGTTTCCTTGAACTGGTGGCTATGCTATGCTACGCTCCATGCTAGATGCTAGATGCTAGATGGTAGCGTAGCATAGTGTAGCTAGATGCTATGCTACGCTAACGTGCTATGCTACAAAGCATAGCGCAGCATAGCAAGCAGTTATGCTACATCAATGCACTTTACTTGTTTGCATCGTTGGGACACGTTTCCAAGCTTTAACGATGTAATTACAGCATGGCAAGCTCATAATTACAGCATGGCAGGCTTGTCCAATGGTCATGCACATCCAATAGTCATGCACGTCCATGTAGCACAGACACGTCAACACGGGCCTAGGACACGTGGCATACAAACTGCATCTTTCGCGTGTCCTTGGCCCTATAAATACCCCAATGAGCAATGCTCAAAGGGACGTGAAAAAAAGGAGGCTACTCGGCTGGTTGGTGAATTGGCTGGCTAGTAAGCAAAAAGTTGGCATTGTAATCTTGAGCATTGTAAACATCTTTTTTGACACTGTAAATAGTTGGCACTCTCATTTGGCATTCTGCTCTACCTTCTTTCTACTATCCTCATAGCATTTTGCATTGTTGACTCTCGAGTCCACGTTCAAGCATACAACTATCTTACTCTAAATGTCTTGGTTACTTTTGGGATCCTTGCACCCCTTAGCACTATGCAACCAATTATATCTGCCTTGATAGAGTGAAGTCATGTTCTTGTAGCGGTGCATTTTTCTAACTGCATTTTACTTTGTTTCCTTGCTTATCATTGCATTTTACATCGCTTTCTACCCCTTTTGCGTTTAAAGGTTACTTTATGCTATAATTCCTGTTTTCAAATTACCCATTGCAAAAGGTTATATTAACACTGACTAAGTCCCTGTTTGATTGACCAGATCGTTTAGGGTGCCCCATTTCCATTTTATCCAGCATGGCCCTCACATGGATCCAGGGTTAAGACTATCACGATTGACGACCTCTCGGTGTTTTCCAGCCACTGACGTTTTTGGTTGCTATAGTTTTTTGGCACTAGAAGGAGGGCCTTTTAGTGTCCTTTCCATGTTTTACTGTAGCCCTATAAGCATTCTGTACCTGATATGCATTAGTGTAAACTTGACACCTGTCTGTGGTTGTTTACGTATTGTGTGGTGTAGATTGGTTGCTTCGACGGTTCCTCCAGAACCCTACAGGACATAAAGCCTTCGATTGCTATTTCACTTGCTCATTTTTACAGTAGTCTTGCATGCATTTTGTACCTTGTCATGCACTAGTATAAATGTGACACCCTTTCATGGTTGTTTACGCGTCGTGTGGTGCAGATCGATCACTCTTACGGTTCCCTCGGAATCCGACAAGACATAAAGCCTTTTGATTGCTCTCCGGTCTCTTTATTTTTCTTTTTTACAATCCGTCTAGCTTTGTAATAATGAATTCTACAAACACTACTGCTAACACCTCTAACCTCAAGGTTCCCTTCATGGTTCAAGGCATCACAGGTGTTGAACAACCACTCAGCCTAGGGCTGGGGCCACGTCGATCCCTCAGGATCCAAAACTGGGGACTTGAGGGTTTGGCCCAACAACATGAGTGCTATAACTTTCTCTGTGCAAAGGTGCAGGTGAACTTGCCCTTGGATGTGCAAGAACTCAAAGAAAAATGTAGCTTCAAGTTCATTTATTGTAATGGGAAGGAATTTGTTCCCACTCTCAGCACTTCCATTCCTTTGACAGAAACGAATCAATGGCTTCTAGACCAACTAATCTAGTTGGCTAGGCTTAGGGAGCAGCAGGACACAACGTCCAATCACGATGAGACCTTCCAGGATGGACAAGAAGAGCTCGATTCTCAATCTGATGGGGGAGGTCAAACCAACCTTGTCACGGTCCCTCCTATCCAGTCCTTCTGGACCAACCTGTTGTCTATCATAGCTCCCTTTGTGATCACGCCCACGCTTCCGCAACCTACAATCATACCTACAATGGGTAGCCATGCCATCTTCCCAGTGTATCAATGCCCTTATTCTCCTATTTCATTTGTAGCCACTATTCCTTCGCAAATAGTTCATTAGTTCATTCCTGTAGCGCATCACACCAATCACAGCTACCCTACCACATGTTCACACCATACCTACTTCATAGTCATACGCAACTTCTGTTTCCATTTCTGCGTTCACACCTGTTCCATCATCGATGGTGGGCCCAAGCTCGTCCACATGGTGGACCCCATTCACTACTCCCCTTGCTATGCTACCATCATAGATGTCACACCATGTTCCCCACTAGGCCTACCAAACCCTGCAGACAGTACAACATGGTGCGGGAATATGGTCTTTGCCACCTCACACACAAGCCGCCCATTCCATGGTGCAACCGACGATTGTTGCTTCAACAACACCACCTTCTAGGTGGTGGGGAGTGCAGCCACCACTATTCATAGGGGCCACCCCAACGGTACCGTCGATGGATCACGCTACCACCCCCTCCATTCCATAGATGGGAGCTACCCTAGCAGTTCCCCAACCTTCTACGTCGTCGAAGGGTCTGGATCAAGCATTCTAGCTTATCTAGACCCTTACTAAGGAAATAAAATACCTCAAGGCTGTCAGGTTTGATACGGTACAAGTCATCAACTTTTACTAGGATGACCCCATCAGCCCTACCATCCCTGCACTGACACTACCCCCAAGGATGTCCCTTCCCCACTTCACGAAATACAACAGGGAGGGGGATCCCAATGCACATCTTGTTACCTTTAGGTCTGAATCCCTCCTATTACAATAATGGCCACACACGATTATTCTTGTCTTTGCTATTTCCCTAGTTGGGAGAGCCTTGGATTGGTATCGCGTGTTGCCATGCTCATCCATATCAACCCTGGAGGAGCTTCTGACCTAGTTCTTGACATGCTTCAAGTATAACTTGAAGCCAGAAATCAGCTTGATTAGTTGATGAGCATGAAGCAGGATCCTCCAGAACTAGTCCAAAAATTCATCCAGCATTGGAGTACAACCCTTAATGAAATCCATGAGCCCATCGTGGAGGCCCACTTGCTGGCTATCTTTAAGGGTGCAATGAATGACTTCATCAAGTCTAAACTGTACTACCTTTCTCCCCACACTCTTAGTCAAGACTTCACTCAGACTAAGAGCATACATGATGTAGTTGAGGCAAGCAAAGACCTGGCCTATGTTGCTTATAAAAAGACCTTCACAAAGAAGGACAAGGGTAAGGTCCCAACAGCCACAGTGGTCGCTGTGGCGACCGAGGCTAAGCCCAAACCTAATAACAACGGTAATAAGAACAACAAAAATCTGGCTGCACCCACAGCTAACCCCACACCCAAGCAGGGCAATGTGCCGCAACCTCCCATACCTGCACCTGAGACATCTGCACAACCCAAACTGAACTTTGAGCGTAAAGATTGCTCAAAGTATACCCCACTACCTCTCAAGCCTTCAAAACTTTTGAAGTAGCTACTGGTAGCGGGGCACATCCAACACAAGTAGATGTTGGAAGAGGGAATCAGGATACATCAGCACTACTACAAGCTCTTTAGGAACCCCTCTTTGACATTACCCAATGAGCCCCAAGTTCCTAAGGGTTTCAGGTTAGATAGGTTTTGTGATTACCATCAACAATGTGGTCATAACACAGATTACTATTTGGCATTGAAAGATGACATCCAAAGGATGATTGATCAGGGGAAACTGATGTTGGATGAAAGCAACCCAGTACACCCTGAGAATCAATCTCTGCATGTCTACACTAATCCCCTCAACGCCAACAACACCAGTTATGTTATCAACACCATCAGCATTGATAGTGATCCTAGGCCACCCCAGCAACTGTTCGTGGTCCGTGTGCCTCAGCGTAGCGCAATAGCACCACCAGGGGCTAGTCGAAGCTCGCAATACCCATTTGTTCTAAGAGTCCCTCCCTTGGCATCCACCCCCACACCACCTATTAGCAAAACCATGCCACCCCACCCATTAACACTGTTATCTCTGTTTGTCATCAGAGGGCCGATTCCTTCAATAGCCCCCATCCTGCGCAAGACAGTTGAACAACCTTCTTGTCCAAAAAAATAGGAAGTGTGTCTCGCAGGTGAAACATCAAGGGAAAGTACCATCCCAGGTGTTTCCAAGGTTACATCTTCACCCCTTGCATCTATGCCCTCATCACCAGAGAGGGACGTTGCTATAACCACACAGTCAGTGCCACCCCGCTAAAAAGGGTCTGAACCTAGATCCAAAACCACCCCTCCTCAGGAAATTCGCCTTCTGGGACAAATAGAAGAGGAAAAGGGTGGAGAAAAGGGGGTGGCTAGGACATCTTGGATGCCCTCACTCAGGTCAAGCAAGCTCTAAAACAAAAGAACACTACATTGAGCCTGTACGACCTGATCATGACGTCCGTCCCACACCAAGAGGCTCTAATCCGCATGTTAATGGTGATTCCAGTCAACGAAGACATGTCATCGGAAGAGGAAGCAATTCATTCAATCATGCTTTCCTCTACTCCTACAGAGCTAGAACCGTCTCAACTAACTTTCTGTGATGACTCCATTAGGGAAGATCCCGAAAGGGGTTAGGTGACTACAGTACCCCTATTCATCACAATTCGGTTTAGTTAGTACCAGATCCGAAGGGTACACGTTGATGATGGGGTTGCCACGAATGTCATCCCTTTTCCTATTGTGGAAAAGTTGGGCTTGGTCGACTAGATCAAACCCACAACGACGTCATTCCTGAGGTCATTGAATGGGGCACGGGTCATGGTGAAGGGCATAGTCCACATAGACTTCATGGTAGGGGATCAATTTCCCACGAACGTAATGTTCATCGTAGTTGAGGAGATGCCTAGGTTTAACTTGATCTTGGGGAGATCATGGTTAGCACAACTTAGGGCTGTCTCTTCGCCCATTCACCAAGAAATCCATCTACCATACGCAGGCAGGGAGGTGGTGATCCATGATGACGAGGTAGCGGCACAAGCTATCAATAACGTAGACATGGAGCAGGGCTCAGAGGTTGTAACCTCTAAGAATGAAGTGCCTTCTTATGCATGCACTAACCATCTAGTGGGGGAATTAGCTCAGCAAGCTGATTTCAAAAATGGAAGCGCATGGGTTGAGTTGCCCTTCCAAGCAGGGGACAACGATGTAAACGAAGGCCCTGGCAAGGTGCCTCAGCCTTACATTCTGCTCAACCCATGATGGGTCAAGAAGCAACTACACATAGTGTAGCAACCTCACTGCTTCCGGCCCAGTTTCCATCCCTTGTACATTCACCTCATTTTTTCTTTGCACCTGCGTTAGTTACCAGTTAGTCATTCTCCAAATTGTTAACACATCATCTCTTTGGTATGCTACGCTATGGCCCGAAATGGCCTAAAACTATGTTCCCCTATGGCCTGAAATGGCCTAAAACTATGCCATGCTATGGATCAAAATGACCTAAAACTAGTGAAAGCCCAAAATGGCCTAAAACTAGCAATATCCCGAAATAGCCTAAAACTAGCAATAGCCCGAAATCACTTAAAACTATCAGGGGCCCGAAATGGCCTAAAACTAGTAGGGGCCCGAAATGGCCTAAAACTAAAATGTAAAGCCATGAAAATTTTACATAAAGCACGTAGACAATGCACTACTTAGTATAGAACCAATTTCTATTTTCAAAATTCTCTTTTTTCATTCAAAACTTTTGTCTTTCAAACAATGTTTGCAAAAATTCTACAAAAATAAAAAAAATAAAAAATAAAAATCCCATGCTATCATGGGTTTTCTTTGCTTGCATCATCTTCATCATCTACTTCTACATCACCACCTTCTGCATCGCCTTCCCCTACGTTGTCCTCTGCCGTCCCTTCATTCCTACCCTCTGTAGGTCCTACGCCACCATCTTGAACCTGCATCATAGAAATGAAGTAATCAGTAAGGGCAACACATGTAGACTACAACAAAGCACTAGTATTAACACAGTAGAAAGCGACTGACCTGAGATGGACCTACATCTGTCTTGAAGGGTATTTGGTCTAAACCAAGCCCGAGGTGGTGCCAGACCTCCTTTGCCATGATATCCACTCAACGCTTATTGCTTGATTCAGCATTTGTAGCTTCTCTCTCCCTGTTGATGGTCATCCACCTCGGTGGTCCCGGAGAAAAGGATGTGGTTGCGATCTCTCCTATGGGAAGGTCCACTTACCATTTAGGAGATTCTGTAACCTTTACCTGCTCTTTGAACTTGTTGTAGGCCTCAGAAGTGTCAATAGCATTTACAAATGCTTTATAGGTAAACGCCTCCATAGCAGCATCCCTATACAGTTTACAATAGGCGACACGTTCTAGTTTATACATGTGTTTATGGTTTTTCTAGGACTACCCCCATTTGTAAACCCTGGCACTAAAATATTTCTAATCCTGGCTCTTCTGGGCCAACAAGTCCATTTGCATCTGCTATTCTATTATTTTGTGGGTAGCTTCATTGTTCTGATGCATGACTGTCCAAAATCTAGCATGATCTATCACAGCCATGCACCAGTCCTCGTTATTAGTATCACGGGCTATGAGGAATTCGTTCCTCGATTTGAGGTCTTCCACCTTGGCGCTCAGGTCAGCCTTCTCTTGCTTAGCTTTTTGGACCCATTTCCATAGGTCTTCATTGATGCACTTGTACTCCCACAAACAGCAAGCCGAGTGCAAAGTGCATTTGCAAGCCTCATCGTATGCACGATGAGACACCTCATTCACTTTGGGCAGGAGTGTAGGCACAACACCAAATTTCAAAGGCTGTGTTGGGTTCCATTTGAGTCGAGAAGCTGCCACCAACATAAAGAGCATATCAGTCGTATTAGCATAGCAAGGTTAACAAATTTGAGAAACTCTAGCGTAGCAACATGAGAGCACCTAACACTACTACTTACCCACTTCAGGGTTAACCTGCTAAAGATGGTTGATCATGTCATTGACGACCCCCTATATGAACGTAAACTTATTAGGGGTCTTGGCCCATGGTTCCACACAAATCAAAGGGGGTCCTGCAATATGAAAAGTGGTGTTTGTCCCTCCCTTCTGACTCAAAGTGATGGCAGCACCCTTGGTAGAAGTCCCTTCTGGGTCAATGTGGGCTTCTCCTTTATTTACTGGCATCTTTCCTTTTGAGGCACCAGCATCCTCTTTATTCACGGGAGACTCCTCTTCATCTCCAAAAATGTCCTCCTTGTTCATAGGAGGATTCTGCGTAATAACAAGATCCCCTGCATTAGCGGCAGAAGTTCCTTCCCTCTCGACCAAGGCCGTTTCTTTCGAGACTGGGTCCTCCGTGTCTTTATTCGTCACCCTCGTCTTAGGGGCCGACACCTCTTTGTTACCTTCTTATTCTTCCTCTTTCTCCTCTGGCAGCCAAGAAACACATTTGCATTAGCTTAAAATAGGCTAGCTTAAAGTAGATGCTACGCTATGCTACATCGTCTAGCGTAGCACAACGTAACAAGCATAAACAAAGTAGGAAAAGAAATAAACATGAACAAAAGAGTTTACCAATGAGGGGTTGCATCCTCTATAGTTTAAACTACAATCTATGCCCCTCCTCTTCCTTCGTGCCAAGGGTTTTCTTAGCTGGAGGAGGCCTCTTTCACTTCAACTTACTAGCCACTATTTTAGCAACGAGATATTTCCCCTATTATACACTATCGGTGGCAGCAGGGGGTGCCTCTCCTATGCTATCTTGGCCACGAAAGTTACGGGCCACCCAATCCTTAGTTATCATAGAGAATGACTTCGCAATTATTTTTGGGGGATCTTGGGCCAGGGTGGTCTGGAGGATCTGGCAGATCAACGGTTTGGAAATCTGGTTGCGGTTTCGCAATACCCAGGCCCCTTTCTCGTGGACCACCAAAAACTCTGTGAAACACTTTAGATAAGCTATGTAAAAGGCATAATGTATATTTGAATGGGACTCCAGCTTCTTATGAAGCCCCAAGATTTTGGTCTGCAAGCCTTTACATAGAAACCTGGCCCAGTTGTAGCAAGCCCCCTCTTCCATGACCTTACGCATTACCTAGGCCTGCTCAATCCCAAGGACCTTCCCTTGGGAAAGTAGCTGAGGGAAAGCATGAGAACAGAAGACAGGGTAAACTTCTCTAGCAGGTTCCACCCTGACCTTCTTCATAGGAATCCCCTTCCACCCCTTGGCAACCCCTATCCACTCCACGATGTCATCCTTCTGAAGGTTTATCTCCTTCTTAGACTTTGACCCTATGAGGATGCCATCGGTAGGGACACTGAAAAGGTCCACAAATAGCTATTCATTGATTTTAATAACCACTTGCACACCGTGTATGTGTGTGTGAAAGTGGTCTGCCTTGTCAAAAAAGAAGTACATCAAGGAAAGAATTTCAGCGGTAGGAACGCTTGGGTTTGGGGGTTAGGAACAAATATATAAGTCCAGCATTTTAGAGATTCTTGACCAGGGAGTTCGAGGCCTCGCTGTTTATCCAGAATTGGCTCACATCTACTTCTCTATACTTGAAGTAGATGTTTACCTCCTGGTTCCTGGCAGCTATCATCGTCACCTCCTGAGACTTCTTCGCCCCTACAATATTTTTCATAGAAACGATTAGCATAAAAACATGAAAAATAAAAAAAAATATTTTCTTTCAATTCTAGCGGTCCAGAAAGACCTTAAACTAGTAGTCTTAGCATACCAGTGACTTTAGTAGTCCGAAAAGACTATAAACTAGCAACCCCAGTGTAGTTACAATTCTAGCGGTTCGGAAAGACCTTAAACTAGTAGTCTTAGCATAGCTGTGACTTGCGCAGTCTAAAAAGACCTTAAACTAGTATTCCTTGTGTAGTGTTTCACTCTAGCTAGCAGTTCAAAAAGACCTTAAACTAATAGTTTTGATCTGTTACACGTTCGCAGTCCGCAATGACGTTAAACCAACAGTTTCATGTTTCCGCATCGACAAATTTGCATTTTTAGCAGTTTCACGTTCTCACATCGATGATTTTACGTTTTACATCTTTTCTTTTAGCCGTTTTGCATCTCCATGCCTTAAGCAGTCTATCATGACTCTAAATTGGCAAATTTTAGTCTTTATATTATATTTCGCTAGTTACATCTCATCATTGTCTTGTAAATTTTCATTATACATGATTACTACGAACAGGTGCCTCTTAACGAGGCTTTCATCTCATTTTGGTAGGTTGAGCAAAAGATGGAAATCCATCGCGATCTCTCCATGCCTTTAGCTTTAGCAGGTCCACATGGCAAGCTCGCAAGACAATTGAACCTAGACTTGATCGACTAGGAATCAACCACAGCTAGCACCATAGCATCCTTGGAAACATCCTTAGACTGGCTCGAGCATATGGTCTGAACCCTAGATTTAGAGGTTGGGGATGTAACTGAGGATCCTTTTGTCGAGATGCCTATGACCATGTCCAAGGTGGAAGCAAAAATGTTAAAACTTAGCTCCCTCCTAGATGCACAGATGCACGAAGATGTAGTCAAGATTTTGCAAGACAACATCAAAGTCTTCGCATGGTCATATAGTCACATGCCGGGTTTAGATCTAAGGCTGATACAACACAACATCGTCCTAGACCCGCTCATGAAGGTAGTCAAGTAAAAGGCTTGTAAGGTTAAACTAGAAATCGCACTAGTTGTAAGGGATGAAATCACAAAGTTATATCAAGTTGGTTTCATCTGTGCAGTTGATTACTCAGAATGGGTGTCCAACATCGTTGTGGTTTTTAAGAAAATGGGAGGAATATGAATCTGTATAGACTTCCAGGATCTGAACAAAGCAACAATCAAAGATGATTTTCCACTTCTAAGCATCGATCAACTCATCGACACTATGGCTGACCATGCCCTGCTATCCTTCATAGATGGTTTCTCCCTCTACAACCAAATTCGCATCAACCTAGAGCACCAGCTAGAAATAACCTTCATGACCCTATGGGGTACCTTTTGTTACACCATGATGCCTTTTGGGCTTAAGAACACCGGAGCAACCTACCAGTGAGCCATGACTTACATCTTCAGTGACTGCATCCTAGAAACACTAAATGACTACATGGATGATATAGCGGTCAAGTCCAAAGAAGCTGCTGATCACCCACGTGATCTAGGGGTAGTCCTCAAGTGTTGTCAAATGCATGATTTGCACCTTAATCCTAAGAAGTGTGTCTTTGGGATGAAAATAAAATGCATGTTAGAGTTCGTAGCATCAGAGGATGGAATACAGGTGGACCCTGACAAAGTTAAGGCCATCGTCAACATGGCACCTCCTACAAACCTTAAGGAATTATGTGGTTTGCAAGGTAGGGTATAGTTCATCTGAAGGGTTGTAGCAAAGTTAAGAGACAAGTTACACCCCATGCAACATCTTCTAAAGAAAGGGGTTAACTTCAAATGGACAACTCAATGCCAACAAGCCTTCGATAACCTGAAGAAAGAGCTTTTACACCTCCCAACTGTGCATCCCCCACAGAGGGATAAGCCTTTCTTTATCTACCTTGCCATCTCCGACACATCTATTGCAGCACTATTATGTCAAAAATGAGATGAAGGATCTGAGATACCCATGTATGATCTGATTCATGCATTAATAGTGCATGAGGAGAAATACAACAAAGTAGAGAGGAATTTCCTTGCCTTAGTATTTACGTTAAAAAAGTGGAAGCATTACCTATTTTCAATACAATTAACATTATTTGCAAAAGCAAGATACTCCAAGCTATCACTAACAACCTATATGAAAGTAGTAGGATAGCCCGATGGAAAGTAATAACTATGGAGTTTGACTTACACTATGTGAGCCAGTCATCGATGAAGGGTCAAGCCATAGTGACCCAACTTACAGCCTCACCCATCGACGACTAGGCAACCATAGATCCTGAATTCCGAGATGAACATGTTGGCACTATCAACACTGTCCCATTACACTTGGAAGCTACTTTATACTTCAACGATGCCTCAACCACATGAGGGGGTAGTGTAGCTATAGTCATTACGTTCCCCTTTGGGGAAATGCACCCGTTTGCTTATCGTTTTGAGTTCCCCTACACCAACAATGTGGCAGAGTATGAGGGGCTACTCAGAGGCCTCTTAGTGGCCCCAACACTATGCATACAAATCTAGCAATTCGTGGGGATTCACAACTAGTTGTGAACCAAATCACTGAGGTATATGCCTGCAAAGCTACACACCTACAACCCTATTGTGATCTAGCAAAAAGCCTACTCAAACAGTTTGCAACTATGGATGTGCAACATGTGCCATGCAACGAGAACACCATAACAGATGCCTTAGCCACCCTAGCACTAAATATCCCACCACACTTGTTTGCAAGTCTTCCAACTTCGATTGTCGAATGTACTGAGCCCATCACTTAGGCGGGACACGTGGCCTCTATCAGCGCTGCGGATACCCAGGAGTGGTACGTCAATATTAAAGCCTACCTGCAACATGGCAAACCCCCAAGTGGATTGACATCTACCCAGAGAGATGCGATCCGTAAGCATGCCCAACAATATACGCTCATGGGAAATGACATCCTGTGCAAAAATTCCTATGACAGGATATTGCTGGCATGCATGGGCAAGGAGTAGACGTGAAAGGTGATTAATGAAGTACATGAGGGACCATGTGGTGGGCACATAGCACCTAGGGCTATGGCTACAAAAATCAGATGCCTAGGATACTATTGACCCCATATGGAGTGTGACTGCTTGTCAAAAGTTAGGACATGTGACACGTGCTAGAGATACACAAATCTCATACACGTCTCACCTACGAAGCTACACCCAACGTAGATCACGTGGCCTTTCTAGCGATGGGGACTAGACCTCATAGGACCTATCATGCCTAAGTCCTCCACAAGGCATAGCTTCATCATCACTACCATTGAGTATTTTACTAAGTGGGTGGAAGCTATCCCCTTGAGGAAGAAGACATCTCAACAAGTCTACCACTTCATCCTGGACAACATCGTGATAAGGTTTGGGCTTCCGATGACTATTGTAACTGACAATGGACCACAGTTCAATAGTACGGAAACCTGAACCTTCTACAGTAATCTGGGCTTCAGAAAATCATTCTCCTCCTTGTATTACCTATAGGTGAATGGGTAGGTAGAGGCTACAAATAAGTCCATCATCAACTTACTAAAGAGGATGCTTAACAACAACAAGAGGTGGTTGCACGAGCAAATCCTCTATGTTCTATGGGCCTACAGGATGACACGCAGGACCACGACAAGTAGGACTCCTTATAGCCTTTTTTATGGATCTAAAGTTGTGTTGCTTCTTGAGTTGTAGTTACTATCACTCTGAATGATCCTATTTGATGTCGTGAGTGAAGCCCAAAACAATGAGTCGAGAATCATCAACCTCCACTTAATAAAGGAAGAGTGCGCACAAACGTTGAACTGCATAGAGCACTACTAGAGCAAGCAACGCCAAAAACATTATGCAAAACCACATCAATGACCAATACAGAAGGGAGACCTCATCCTCAAGGCTGTTCGTGAACATGTGAGCAAATTCTTAGCCAACTGGGAAGGCCCATACATGGTCATTAAAGCCTTTGAGAATGGAGCCTTCAAGCTAGCGGACATGGATGGCAACGAGTTTGCATACTCGGTGAATCACTCATACCTCAAGTTGTACTACATTTGAAGCATGAACACGGTAAGCATCGTCTACTATGATGTAAATCTGGCATAGGTCATCTGCTATGACATAAAATTGGCATAGCTTATCCGCTACGACCTAAAACTGTCACAACACGTCCACTACGATGTAAAACTAGCATAGCTATTCTTCTATGACTATAAACTGGAACAACACATCTGCTATGATGTTAAGTTAGCACACATGGTCTACTAGGACGTTAAACTAGGTTCGCGGCATGTCCCCAGCATGCATCTGCACCAAGTACACACCAAGCGAGCGTGCACAGTGCCGATGCGGGGTGGGACGTTGCAATTCTAGAATGTAGTTCACGATGTGATGAGAATACGATCAGGAACATATGCAACTATGTCACTCTTGGCATCTTGTTGATCCCTCAGAGATGTTGTATGATAGTTGACTGAGCCCCCAGACCTACCATTGCCATGGCCCGTCACCTTGACGGTAGTTCCTTGGTCAGTGCCTGCTGCTGGAGTTCCGGTAGTAGTATGGACCAACGAAAATATTGTTATCCTCTAGCTCCCTACCAACATTTGAGGTCAAGTGACATTTAGCTATGTGGTAGCTAATCCCATAGTTGAACTAGGAATGCATGCCTTAGGCAAGGATTCTAGAGCATTTGCACACACAGCAACTCCCCGCTCCTTCGATGCCAACTCCTCCACGCTGATGCTGCTGAGGTCGTTGCTGGCGTTCCTACTTTAGACACCATTCACCAGCAAAGGTGTCCAAGAGCTTTAACAACATTGCAGCAAGAAAGACCTTTGCCCTTGTTTTGCATCATGGTTTTTTCTTCTATTTTTCTCTCTGTCGTATTTGCAGGTTGTGACTGAAGATGCATCTCACCATGATAGCAAATGCTACAACGTTGCAAAGTGATTTTCTGGATTAGCTTGGCTACCTTAGAGTGCACATCCTATCCTACCTTCTAAACTCCTTTCCTTTACCTTAATCCTTGCATCCACAATTCCTACTTGCTTCCCTTTTTTACAAGATTTTTCCCAACACCTATTAAGCCCTCCTGTTTGCTCAACTGCAAAGTCCATGATGTGTGTAACATAGCTCGTTGCATGGGAAGCATCTGTAGGTAGGTTAAAGCCCCCACGCAGATGTAACACAACACATATAGGGAAAGAAACATCTATCCTGCAACAAGGTTGTTCACAAATGTAAATGGAAAAATGGCAAAAGGAAAAAGTGCATGAGTGGTCAAAGGTCAACAAAAGCAAAGATGACCATGTGAATGACTCCCTCATGAGCACTCTGACAAGGGATTCTACTAAGTCTCATCATTATCCTTTTCCTGAGCCTCCTTCCTCCCTAAATTGCCCTTTCCCTTCACAAAAAACCAATGCAACACTCTCAAGCATAGCTAAGCTATGTCTTCACGATCACTGAATAACAATGTTAGCATTTTTTCTTCTATGCTATTTCGTATTATTTATCAATGTCTCTTAGGCCCATCCTCTAGATGTTGACAAAGAGGGGCCAATGAAACACCCTAAGAGGGCATCCTTGCTTCACCAGGTCGTTGGAGTTCAGGCAGTGTCATGTCACTTCGGCAAGAAATGGATGTTTTGAGTTTAGGCTGTACAGTTTGGAAAATTTTTAAGCTGGGTAATTCGTCCAGCTGACAGCCTACATAGAAGCGATGTGGAGAGTTTTCGGTGGCTCTCAAAATGTGCAAAATAGTTTGGCAAGTTTTCTAGTCAAGGAGTTTGCTACGCTACGCTATATAGTGTTACAGGCTTTGGGAGACAGTTGTTCAAACAGTCAACTGTAAATTGTTGTGAGACAAGATGCTATGCTACGCAACGTAGCACAACGTAGCAAGATCATGGCAGGAAGGCTCAACCTACTTAGTGATTTCAAATGCACTCAGTTAGTGCCTCTGGCCTTTGGAAACAGTTGCTTCGCTTGGCCCCAAGTTCTTCAGCAATGGCTCCTTCACCAAAAAATAGCAAAACTTAGCAAAATGCAGGCCATGTCAGTTGCTACGCAATGCTATGCTACACTATGCTACATAGCGTAGCATAGCATAACAACTCTACGGCAACAAGTTCGCAAGTTTCACAGTGCAAAGAGCAAAGTTTGCAGATTGGTGACGTTTTTGTCACTAAGGCTAGCTGTTACGTTACATAGCGTAGCATAGTGTATCAAGTGTGAAAAAAGCAGTTGAAACACTTCAAAAGTTTCTAACACATGCAGTAGGATGCAACAAAAGTTTTTTCCTTGAACTAGTGGCTACGCTATGCTACGCTCCATAGCATAGCATAGCGTAGCAACATGTTACGCTACGCTAACATGCTATGCTACAAAGCATAGTGTAGCATAGCATGTAGTTAGCCTACATCAATGCACTTCACTTGTTCGCACCGTTGGCACACATCTACAAGCTTTGACAACATAATTATAGCATGGCAGGCTTGTCCAATGGTCACGCACATCCAACGGTCATGCATGTCCACGCAGCATAGATACATCAACATGGGCCCAGGACACGTGGTGTAAAAATTGCACCTTTTGCGTGTCCTTGGCCCTATAAATACCCCAATGAGCAATGCTCAAAGGGGCACAAAAAAAAAAAGAGGCTGCTCGGCTGGTTGGTGAATTGGTTGGCTAGCAAACAAAAAGTTGGCATTGTATTCCTAAGCATTGTAAACATCTTGTTTGACATTGTAAATAGTTGGCACTCTCATTTGGCATTCTGCTTTGCCTTCTTTCTGCTATCCTCATAGCATTTTGCATTTTTGACTCTTGAGTCCACGTTCAAGCATACAACTGTCTTACTCTAAACATCTCAGTTACTCTTGGGATCCCTGCACCCCTCAGCACCATGCAACCAATTGTATATGCCTTGACAGAGTGAAGTCACGTTCTTGAAGCGGTGCATTTTTCTAATTGCGCATTTTACTTTGTTTTCTTGCTTATCATTGCATTTTACATCACTTTCTACCCCTTTTGCGTTTAAAGGTTACTTTATGCTATAATTCCTATTTTCAAATTACCCATTTGCAAAAGGTTATATTAACACCGACTAAGTCCCTGTTTGATCGACCAGACCATTTAGGGCACCCCATTTTCATTTTATCCAGCACGGCCCTTACACGGATCCAGGGTTAAGACTGTCACGACCGATGACCTCTCGGTGTTTTCCAGTTGTCGACATTTTCGGTCGCTACATGTGCTTGGTAATCCCAGTAGTAGTCATGCACGAAGTCTAAGATGTGTATGGATAATCAAGGAA
>MNCI01012480.1:49994-64788 GCA_015680685.1 Gnetum montanum | reverse complement strand
TAAAGAGAGCTGTCTACCCAGGCTCGATTTAAACAACTTCCCTAAATTCTCAAGAGGCTATGAATTAGATCTGCATCAACATTTACAAGCCTTCTACGATGCCTGCACATGGAACAACATTGATAATGGTTGGAAAAAACTCAAGCTCTTCCCTATGACACTTTTTGACCAAGAAAAAGTATGGTATAGATCATTAAAACCAAATTCAATACGATGTTGGTCAACAATGGTAGAACTTCTTAATGAACAATATCAAACCTACGCAAGAGTGTCAGCATTGAGGAAACAAATACAAGAGTGGAAACAAGAATAACATGAACCCTTGGACATGGCCTTAGAAAGATATTACGTGCTATTAAATAACTGTCCAGGCCATGGGTTTTCCGAGGAAACGCTAATGTACCATATTATTGATGGGCTTCGTGATGCAACCAGAGATACCTTAGGGATGTATGCCCAAGGTCAAAAATATGAACTACAAATCCATCAAGTTCAAGAGCTTATTAAGCAGGTAGCAAAAGAAGAAGGAGAATTGGCTAGATGGGAGAGTGTTGAAAAACATCAACGGGACTAAAATCTCAACTTAACAAAGGTCCATAATCATAAAAAGGAGAAATCAACCAATCTCAAGGTGGAAACATCATCTTTGCCAATACAACAAACATTAGAATAAGCTAAGGCAAAGATCAATAATATGTTGGAATGGACGTATAAAAAGTGTGGAGAATATATCGATATTATTGAAGATAGAGTTTTGACAACCCAAGAAGCAGGAAAAAACATTAGACAATCGGAATGAAGGGATAAAGAAAATAAGAGCTCAACTGCCGATCATACATATGAATGCAACATTTGCCTGTATGATCACCCCAAGGGTTAATGCCCAATCTTGTCACATTTACATGAGCATTGAGGAAATACATTACATCTAGAGTTCGTATAGAGATACTGTGTTTGATCACAGTGGAAAAAATCCCAGTCATGGGGGAGACCACCACTAGACTGGAGACACCCTTCATATCATCTGGATCTAAATGCTTATCTAGTTCAACATCTTGTTTCTCCAACTGGGCCAACGCACTTTATCTCATCACAGTACCATTCTTCTCAATACCCTCAGCCCATACCTTCAACACAACCACCACCTTGTGCACCTTATACTCCTCCTAACTTTCAAAATTCTCATCCTTTCCCTCCTTCCATAGTGCCACCAACTATTCCTAAGGTACCTACATGACAACAACAACCTTCGAACGCTACTTGTGCTCCTACTGCCAATAGTAGTGAAAAGCCTCCTCGACATCCAAAGCGTCCCTTCTTTAAACTTGACCATGATAAGGGACAACACAATTCCGAGGCCACTGCATCTTCCATCCCAGCAAAAGTCCCACACTGTGGTGCACCCTTACCTTCTAACCTAACACCTCATGTAACTTCATCAGGGTCACTAACTCACACTTCGACAATCATATGGCCCAATGAACACAACCGTGGAGAGTGAAAACCCAATCCTTGCATACCATCTTCTAGTCACAAACATTGTAGTGGGTCAACTCGTTATCCGGGAACTACATCGTACAAATTACCCCACTATGCTCATTATAATCAAGTGTGTGAAACCCAATGGGGTAAATATGACTAAGCCAGAATACTTCCATAATGCAAGGATCCTCGTCGTCAATTATTAATCCTTGCTGTCCTTAATTGTTTAGCTATGAGGGATATCTCTCATTCTAATAAGCAGGATTAATAACCACTCTTTATTTTTATTTAATTTTTGAATTTTTATTTTATAGTTTTTCATTTTTCAACTTTTTTTTTTATCTTTTTGTCTTTTTAGTATTTTTGTCTCTTTACATTTTTATAAGTAATCTCATCTACGAATAAAACACTCATGTGGATCGTTGGTTGAGGTGTGTTCTATGTTGTTGAGTCTCAAACAATCAATTATTTGGATAGTGAGCTCATTACACCCACTCATCCACTCTACAAATAAGAGGTTCTGTTCGAGGGTATAGTGATATTATTGACATTCTTAAAAACTTAAAATTAATTTTGTGTTCATTGTACCTAGAATGAAGAAGGAGGGACCAAGAGGGAATGATTAGGGTGTGACCTCAAGGGGACTTACGGATTCTCTTTGGTGACGTCTGTGGGAGTTATCATGACACATGGTTGTACTAAGATCATTGTAGATCTAATGAAAGATGGGAGTAAGAGTAATCAAAAGGGCACTCAAAAATCTGATGCTATTCTAGGGGGTCCCACTGGAAAGACATGCACCCATGTTTGAAGGTTGGTGGCTTCTCTAGATTCAGTAATCAAAAAAAAAGAGGAAAAGGAAAAAAAAAAAGAAGGAAGTGCCACAAAACAAAAATCACTCCTCCCTTGAATAAAATGCCAAGTGATCGTATGCCTTGTTGTTATGGTACTCTCATAGTTGCTCATCATGGGATGAAACAATGTGATGTCACTAATTAGAGGAATGGACTTGGTCCTGATCTTGGAACAATGGGTCAATAACACCTTAATCATGCTTTACACACAGGATTCACTATGCCCTGGGTCAATTACCTCATGTCCCAATCTCTACGATCCCTTCTATACTTCGTCTCATCTCACTGTTCATGTAATTGTAGCTCGTGTTGTGTGTAACATAGAATTCTTACCTCATTCTGGTGATATTTACATGTGTGTGTTTTGTGGAATCAGTGCGGATTACATTTAACCCTTCTAGTGCCCATGGACACTTTTAAGTGTGGTTACATAAGGGCATTATAGGTTGGAACTTGCTTTGGGGAGGATCCACTTGTGTAATCTTTTGTAATCTTCACATATGACACAGCTTCCACACACCATTTCTTATCCTCAGCATAATTTTCAAAATGATTTTCTTTCCTTACTATTACTCCTCTAAATTTCAATGTTTCCATGAACCATCACATCACCTTTTTCTTACCACCTAAGGTTTTAGTGATAAAATCCACACCATCATAATTATTCGTGCCTTCCAAACCATCTAATTACTCGAGAACTTCTTAACAATAGCGCAATGTCCTCAGCTTACATCATTTAATTTCAAAAGAAATATTAAAAATTTGGTACATTCTCTATGTGCACTAACTTCAATGAAAATATATATAAGTGAATCAACATCGTCTACAACTATTCACATAGGGGAAGCTTTTCAAATTCCTCTCTATGACTCGCGATTGTGCGTCCCTTGCTTTCATATCCATAACTCGCTCACTGGTACTCCAATTTTCATTCGGTTTGAACCTACTTGAACCTGGAGTATTTAGCTTAGTCATGGGGGAGGGGCACATGCCAAATTGCACATAAATTTTTTAAAATTCATCATCACCCGAAGGACATATTTAAGGGTAATTAGTTGCAAAATTAAGAATCAAATGTGTCAAAAACAATTTCATCCCCTCAACTATACTAGAAAATTAAATTTGGAAACCACCTAAGCAAATATGACTGAACATTATAATCTTTTGGGGACATGTTCTTCCAATAATTAACATCACATGGAAATAAAGTAAATTTATTAAGGTAAGCAGTAAGGTATAACCTAACTTTGGTAACAACCTTACTAATGATTGGTCTCGTGTGATTGTAGATGGCCCCGAAACATAGATAATAGGAAGGTCCTACTCAAGGTGAGATCAAATGACCTGGGAGAGGTGAAGGGCAAGTTCCTACCGAACAACATGCAGAGCAGGAGGAACAATTACTTAGTATCCACCAAGAAGACCCTGCTACTGTACAATCAAGGTAGGTAGAAGAAGGAGCTACTGCAATGTCTGAATAGGGACAACATCTCATGTTGCCCCAAGATTGTGTTTAGGGCATCCATGAAAAGTCCACATTCATTACAGTGATTTTGGAATTGAACTTTAAATCTTTTGTAGAGTTTGCTCTTGAGGCCATTAGGGATCACCTCAAAGGATCCCCATTATGGCCTACCCTCTCTGAAAGCGGTGCCTGGTACATAGGGAAAATGTACCAATTTTGGCACAATAAAGAAGAAGGCACCACGGTTAACATCTGTGGTGTGACTGTTAATTTCTCTATTCAAGCCATTTTGGAAGTATTAAATCTTCCAAATATAGGGCCAAAGGTTGCTCAGAACTAGCTGGACACTTTCAGAACTAAGCAACTTAATAAACTATTGACAGAGAATAAAAGGATGGTGGAAAAAAAAGAGAAGGCTGACTAGGATGCCTCTATGGCATAAGCACAAACTTACATGCATGCCAAGGAACTCAAGGCCTTACAAGAGGAGAAACTCCAGGCCATACTTCAATGCCATCAAATCCCAAGACTTGGAACGCAAGAAAGGGAAAGACACCCATGGAGGAGCCACTGCCACCAGGAACTACATGAGTTCCACCAATTTTGTAATCATATGATTTTATTTTGTGTTGTGTCTTAATTTTGTTTTGACTCCACACTGTGGCATGAATCCACTCTAGTCAGTCAATAATCCCATACCTATCCGCTGTGTAATCAATGGAGCTTGTTCTCTTTGTAACTCGAGGATGAGTTTTCATTTAGCCATGGGGGTATGATGAGTCATGAATTTGCTGGCTGTGATATTGCTGCCGTGATATCATAGCCATGATATTGTGGCCTGCCTCAATTTCTATAAATAAGAGGTAGTTTTCCTTGTTTTAGCATCTAGTTTTCCTTTAGCGAAGCTCTGGCAGTTTTTCCCTTCCAAAGATAGAATACTTTCCAATGTCTACCCGCAGTGTGGTGAATGTAATTGTATGGCATCCTTTATTCGAGTGTGACGTACTTGGACACACACATGACTGGCAATAAAGATCAAGATTACTTCATCATTGCAGCATTCACTTTGTTTATTTATTTATTTAATTGTTATTTATAGCTTTCCTAATTAGTCTCTCTCACCCTTAAACTCATGTTAAAACATGGAATCAGTACGACTTGATTACAAGCATTTAAGTGTGACTACTTGGTAACCTAGTAGCATACCTAGGATCTACGCTTGGTAATCCCAGTAGTAGTTGTGCATGAAGTCCAAGATGTGTACGGATAATCAAGGAACAGATGCTCATCACACTTAGGCTAGTTTAGATTCTCTTACCCTTTTTCTCCTAGCTTAGATAATATTACTTTCCATTGCCTTCAGGAGTAGCATTAGATTAGGAAACCCATCATACACCTCACTCTGGACTAAACCATACGTGACAAATATAATACTAGTCTAGGTGGAAAGATAACGAACTATGATCTAAGGATAACTGTTTAGGTGCCACAACTAGTTCGTCTGTTGAGTTCAACCGGATCAGTTGTGTAACGCTCGTATTCGTATGGTTGAGTGTAGGGGTACCTCGCCACTCATCAGTACCTAAGTACACATTTGTGTACGGTAATAAAGATGAAATTATTTATAAACCTTGTAGCATGTGGACTAACCTAAATAAGATTTAATTATTGTTATATGTTTAAATGCTTTCCTAGATAATTAATCTCTCTCAACCCTTGACTCTCCTAGTTAAGTGCACTCAGTACGATCACTTCGGGCACGTGTGTAGCACTTGGTAACATCGTAATGAGTAGTGTTTGGTAATCCTAGTAGCGTTGCACTGGTTCGAGGTGTGTGTGGCAAGTGGGAACGAATACTAGTGCTAGGAAAATTAGAACTTAGTTAGTGAATAGTTAATGAAAGTTAGTCAATTAGTTCTCTTCACCTTCCCCATTAGCATAGGACATTAAAAAGATAAAAGGCATAACAATCATGTACCTCAAGCTTACTTAACCATACAACCATGATAATACAAGTAAGTTTGGGAAGATAGTGATTGATTAACCTTAAGTTTTCCATTAGGGCACGTAAGCGCTTAGTCCTTGGAGTTTGACCGGATCACATGTGAAACACTCGTATTCGTATGGTTGAGTGTAGGGGTACTTCGCCACTCATCACCTACCAAGCTTTAAGCGCTGTTGGGATTACCAAGTGCTATATGTTATGCTCAAAGTGATCATATTTATGTGTTTGATATATTTAGTTTAATTACTTAATTAATCAATTGAATTCTAGTTTAGCTTAATTAATTACATAATTAATGAAAATAGTAAATGTAGAAATAAATAATTAATCTATTCTAAGTGCTACAAGGTTTGATCAAAAGGCTTGTCTTTATTGCTATTCACACTGGTATGCTTAAGTACATTAGTGCTCGAATAAAGATCCATACACTTTCTAACTTCTGCTATAGGCATTAAGAAATATTCTAACTCTCAAATGAAAAAATTACAAGAGCTTTGCTACAACTATGACTTAGCCTCCTATAAACATGGCTGGTGAGCATGTAGTTATAGACTTTATTGTGGAGCTATGTCGACAAGCCCTATAAATGCAGCAAACACTACGTTGACTATTGATGGGGCAACATCATGTAGATAGGGTTCCTTCGATAGGGACACGTCAACGAGGCCACGTCAATGGGGGCCCATTGATGGGGGCTTGCCGATGAGGCCACGTCAATAAGGGCTTGTTGACGCAACACTTTGATGCTTTATCATGTACCAAAAGTTATTTCATTTGAAAGATTTCAAAAATAAACATAAAATATAATAAAACAAATCATAGACACATTTCTTCATCAATGATGATAAAATAAAAAAAATTCAAAATATAGTTTCTTCACCTATAAAAACATTAATACAATTGTAAGTAACTAAATAAAACAAGATTTTTTGTGGTCACATTGCTTTTAGCTTCAATACCTAATCCTCACAACTTGTAGTTTTATTTGGCTGCAAATATTTGAAATAAGGGAAACTTAGAGAGATGAAATAATATTAGTAAATGCATAATGGTAAAATTGTACCTTCTAGAGATGGAACGATGTTGCAGACTTTAGACACTTCAAAATTTTCTAGAAATTCATGCACCTTCTATTTGAGAATGTATCCTTTATTTTCTCCTTTAAGCTAATTTCATTACTCTTTTTTTCCTTTTTGATGAGCGGAAAGGTACCACTACGCCCAACCATACGAATCACAAGCTTTCACATGCAATTTGATCAAATTTTGTAGACTGTAATTACTAAGTATACTAGAGCTAAATGGTGTGTGTGTGTTGTTTGTTCGTTGTCTTTCCAATCCCACTTGTGGAATCAAATTGTATGGTTAAGTGTGACTGAGGCATATGATTTTTATTGTTTTACATTTTTATGGAATTACTTACCTATAACAAGAACAAAAGTAAGAGTGATTAAAAGTAAAAGCTATTAATTGCTAAAGAAATTAAAGTCTAATCTAGCCTAACACAAGTAACCATTCCCACTTCCCAGACACATCTTGAACTTCTTGCAAACACTGCTATACTGTTAAACACTAATTATTTTTGAGCTACCAAGTATCACACATATGCTCGAAGGGGTCGTGCTTGTGTAATTTAACAATTTGCTTAATTGATAAAAATGAATTGCTGTGCTAATAACATGAATGTAAAGTACATAAAATAAAATAAAATCAAATCAAATAAAATATAAATGTGTAAGAAAAAAAATCTCAAGTGCTGCAAGGATGAATTAAAGAGCTCATCTTTATTGCCAACACAATGATGTGCTCAAGTACATCAATGCTTGAATAAGGATCTTTTCACACTTAGACCTTTTATTGTGGGCACTTGGAAAATATTCTAACTTTCAAATAGATAGAATGCAAGAGTTTCACTACTTGACTACTAAAAACATGCTCCCAATTATGCACTTGGGCACTATATTTATAGACCTAGGAGTAACCTAGGAATAACCACTCTAATAATTAGAATAACCGCTCTAATAATTACCACTTTAATAATTAGAGTAACTACTCTAATAATTAAAGTAACTGCTTTAATAATAACCACTAATAATTAGAGTAACCAATCTAATAATAACTACTCTAATAATTAGGGTAATCAATTCATCATACACCCATGACTGAATGAAAACTCGTCCTCAAGTATAGAAGAAGAGGAACAAGTTCTTTACAAATTATATTAGGGGGGTGTGGACTTATTTGACTGACATGCAAAGTGACATAGAGAAAACAAACAAATATAGAAGTGCCTGAGCATACAATATTACAATTATGTACAAAATTGGTGTTCATGATAGTTAGGAAAGAAAACCAATAGATCCATAGGACATCCAACCCCTCTTGGCAATAGAAGAATGAGGGAGAGGTAGAAGAGATCCAACGGTCATGAACAATCTCCTGGGAGTGATATGGTTGCATCCTTCGTGGTAATGATAGTCTTATTCCCAGTTCATGCTTCCCACTGCAATCATAACAAAATCAAGGATTAGTATATATAGTACATAAATAATGGTTGAATACCTTGTCTCGTCGATGATTTTATCTAGTCGAGTTGTGATTGTGATAGATAGATTGCTTAATATTGTTAGTGCAAAGATTGAAAAATGGGTTAAATAAGAGAAGCAATCCATACAATTTAGAAAAAGCTTGATACAAGTAGTGGAAAGAGGGTATTCACAAAAAGAAAAAGGAATTCATTACAAACAGTTGTGAAGGTGCATACAATTTGGATGACATGGATGGGGTAAATAAAAACAATTTGATTGTAACATTGTCTAAGGGTAATGAACTTAATTTAATCAAACCAAAAGATATGTAAGTGGGTCCTCCCTAAAGTAGGCATAGGCTTTTTATGCCCTTGCATAACTTCAAACAAATGAGTCCGTGGGCTCCATGGATGATTAATGATTATGGAAAGTTAAGTGCAAAAACCTGAAAGTAACTAACTAAGAAACCTGACACATCAAACTAGAAGACCGAATCAAAACATGAAACCAACAATGAGGTGAGATATGGAAAGCATAGATGGATGATAGAGAAAGTGGAATGGAGTTCCTAATTATGGTCACATACAACCTCTTGTGAAGTTTGTGATTAATTGACTTGGTAGGATCCTTCCTTGGTCTAGTTAAAAACCAACCACTTTTAGTGACTTCACATCGACATTCTAAGGCAAGTTCGTCCCCTGAAATACAAGAATGCTCACAAAAAACAACCACTATTCCAAATGGGAGAGAAGATAGGAAGTGAAAGGGCCTTAGTTAGAGGAGACAAGACAAGTCTCAGAACTAGTGCTTGTAGCCCTTTTTCATTTGGTCTAAGGGGTGTGCTTTGAATTCCCATGTTTTTTTTGAAAGGGAACCACACCATGCAAAGACCCATGCATTTTTCACATTCATTTTGTCCAAGGGGTGTACTTTGAATTCTCATCTTGTTTTTTTTGGTGATGAGGACCACACCATGTAAGGACTTATTTAACTTCCTATTGTGAAATGATGTGGAACGATGAGAAGCTTACGAGAACACTCATGCACATAGGAAATCAAATAAGCACAAAAAACACCGCATCCCTTGGAAGCCACACCTTGTTCAAACCTTTGATTCCTTTCCAATTCTAGAAACTACACAAGTCACTAATTTATTAAAGTTGCATTAATGAAAAAGAGACTACATGCTTTCAAAACAAGGAAAATCATAGAGTAAGTGGATGGGTGGATGATGTGGAATCACTGCCTATTACATGAAAAGAAACCATGTTCTTGTCATCAGTAATGATCATAAAAGTCAGAAACCAGACATCAATAATTAAATTACAAATGAAACATACCACCATCGAGTAATGCATTACCATTGTACCTACCACCTTATTAGCAGAAAAAGTAAATAAACACACCAAACATAATCAAATATAGCCATAAAAGAAAGTAAAAGAGTAGACAATAGATATTGAATTATATTAAAGATGGTGTAAAACCAAAACTAAGAAAAGACTAATAGCCTTAAAAATACAAATATGTAAAACAAAAAAAAAAATATAAAACAAAGAAGATGAAAAAAAAAAGTTGTAAAACCAAAAATGTGTAAAAAAAAAAAAACATTTCAAGAATTGAGAAGCTACATAAAGTGTTAGTATCAGTGGCCATCTCCCCCAAGACTAAGTTGGAAGGGAGAGATCCAAAAAATTGAGCGTGGTTGTCCATCTGATGAGGTGTTTATTGTGTTGGTTGGCTTGGGCTCATGGAAAATTTTTATTTGTTGGATGTTGACTAGTTGTTTCTTATTTGGGCTGTTAGGTTTTTAGATGATCATGGCCCTAGATGAAAAAGTTTCATCTATGATGTATGGTCCTTCCCACAATGTTTGAAATTTAGTTCATTGGGGTGCATGTGCAGGATTCCAATAAAGAACCTTATTGCCTGATTGAAACTTGACTTTTCTTATTTTGAGGTTATGGAATTTCTTGTTGAATGCCTTATGTGTTTTGTTGGATGATAGAGCCATTAGCCAATTTTTTCTAGCATGTTGAGACTCATTAATCATTCTTTTTATGCTAGACTTAGATTGAGGTCAAGATCATAGGTTGTAGAGAGTGTACGAAGTTTGAATTGGATTGGTAATATTGGTATTTCTTTGTACACAAGCTCATAGGAAGAATAACCTATGGGAAGTTTCCATGTGATGCAATAGGCCCAAAGGGAATCATTTAATTTAGTGCTTCAATCCCTTCAGTATTTGCTAATGGTAAGTGTTAAAATTTTTGTAATCTCTTAATTAGTAACTTAAGCTTGATCATTGGCTTGGAGGTAATATGATGTTGTGAATTTATATTCAACCCCCAAGCATAACATTAGCTTTCAGAAATTGGCACCTATAAAATGAGTTCCATTATTAGAAATTAACCCATGAGGTACACCAAACTTGTTTACAATGTTTTGTTGTACAAACTGAGCAATAGTGGTGGATGTACAGTCAACGACGACTATTGCTTCTACCCACTTGGTATAATAGTCAACTGCTCTAGCTGATAGTGTCTTCAATTCAAGGGGCCTTTGTTTGAAATTGTTAGGAATTTCTAGCTCACCCCAATTGACATCATCATTCGCTCCTTTGGAGAGTTGGTGGTGAACTTGCTCAAGTTTATCCATACTTGCAACATATTCATACATTAGGCCTTCAATTAGTTCCATGCATAATGTATTATTTCTTGTATCAGCTGTTAGCCACTGGGTTTTCTCTTATTTTGTGGTTGCTATGTACAAACATCTTTGGATCTTAGCTTCTAGTGCACATTACTTGCATGCAGAGATAGATGTTTGCTTTACTAACCATAACTTCTGCATACAATGGCACCCTGAATCATTGTACGTGATACATGGAACTCTCCTCTTCTTAATCTTTCCAAATTGATCTCTAATGCCCATTTTGGCATCCATAGTACTTAGCCATAACCTTCCCATGATGATTGGAAAGTATGCCTTTTAGTTCCCCACTTTAATTACCTGGAAATCACCTAGATATGACTACCCACAAATGGTGGTGATGATGTCTTCAACTAGTCCTAATGGAACAGTGATGGATTGGTTCACCAGTTCTAGCCAAATGTTGCTCTTGTTCAAAGGAGGAAGGTTCCACATTATGTACATCTCATGCAAGATTAGATTAACACTAGAACTAGAATCCAAAAGAGCTTTGCAAGGCTCATTCCCAAAAATTTTCAAGTAAACTAGGGGACTCTCAGGATTAGCTAATTTTTTGGGTAGGTTATCAACTCAAATCCAATAGAGGAAGGTGGAGGAGCAGGGTTACCAACTACTGATGTATTCAAGGGATTTGGTGGACTATGAGGTCAGAAGAAGGGTCTTTTATTTGTTCATGGTTTTGACCTGCTGGATGGGTTAACCAATTGTAGGTTAACTTCCCTCGTAGCATTCCTTTGCTGTAGTTGTGCAGGCAATTCACATTGCATGGATGGAGCAGGTGGTAGTTTTGTAGCAGGTGGAGGAGTAGGTGCAGGGACAAGAGGTACATGAGGGTAGTAGGTGGTATCCCTCCTTGGATAAGGTGATTGATATGTTTCAGGAGGGTAGTGGTGAGATTGGTAAGTAGCAATATGACCAGAGGAGTCCCTTGGAGATGAAGGTTGCTGAACATAATAACCATAGGGATCTAGTTTCCGGTAAGGGTATTGTTGTCTTGGAGGTGGTAATACCCATGATTGTGGTTGCTTCCACTATTGATATACTTTGTAAGGTTGTAGAGGATTTCCACTTGGATGGTATTGCTATGGTTGGTGAAACTATTGAGGATTGCCTTGTAGATAAGGCAATCGTTTCGATGTTTGCCTTTGTGCAAGTCATGGATGCAAGGCATACATCCCAAATTCCTACAAGTGTAATACAACTAGGCAACATCCCTTAGAATGTTCATATTGGCAAACATCACATCCATCATCATGATCCGAATCACTATCCACAACCATCTTACCTTTACCTTTAGAGAGAACATGTTATGCCTCCTTACGTCTCCAACACTCTTGATCACCACTTTGCTCCTTGGACTCTTTAGCAATTTTTAAAATAGCTTGAAACTTATTGTCCATGGAATACCATAATTGATCAACCTTAGCTATAATTTCTGATTGTAATTTTTGCAGTGGCAAGGTTTTTTGATTCACCACCTCATCTTTGGAAAATTCAACCTCATTGTCATAAAATCTAACCCCCTTTCTCTAAATAGAGGGGTTTCTATTGTATTCTTCTACACTTTCATGTTTTTTTAGCTCTCCCTCCTCTTTGGCTACCTACTTAATTAATCTTTGAATTTTATGGGCACTTAACTTTGTTAATCTCCCTTGGGCATAGACACTAAGGGTTTTCCTAGTTTCAGACCACAACCCATCTATGCTATGGCAAAGCTGATCAAGTTAAGAGAATCCATGGTCAGGACACCTATGCAAGAGAGAGTAGTATCTACCAATAGCAGCATCCAAGGGCTCATGATTTTCTTGTTTCCACCCTTGAATTTGTTTTCTTAAATTGGATACTTGAGAGTACATTTGATATTTGTCATTGAATAATTCCAACATCATACTTCATCGCCTGATTGATTCTGGTTCCAAGGATCGATACCAACTTTTTGCTTCCTTTATGAGTGTCCTTGGAAATAATTTTAACTTTTGTCATTCATTTTCAATATTCTGCAAGGCACATGCATTTTGGAAAGCTTGGAGATGATTTTGTGAATTAGCATCATATCCTCTCTCGAATTGAGGGATATTGTTCATATCAAGCCTCTTTATTTTGCTATCCTTCACATGCCTTGTTGGAATCCTCACAACCTTTGTAATATTCAACATGCCTCAAGTAGCAAGTAGAGGATTATCAAGGTCATGATGGTGGTGCCTATGATGCTCCCTAATAGCCCTTCTTTCTTGATGATGGGCCTCTCTTGATTACCCACATCTTCAGTCACAACTATCCTGATAGTCCCTTCTATTATTCTGGTCCCATCGGTCACCTCCATCATGGTTATTTCATCTACGACCACAATCTGAACCAGAAGAAGAAGAAGATGATAATGAAGGAGAAGAAGAAAGGGAACTTGCTCTACACTGACACCTATCACCCTTCCTTCAATGCTCATGACCACGATCATGATAATGATCTCCTTTATCCTCCTTTTCCTGACTTACCTCTCTAGATCCATTTTTGTCATTGGATCCATTTTGACTAGAACCTGGATTGTGAACTGTGGATTGTACATTTTGGTTAAGGGCTCCTTGAACAAAATCAAAGAGAGGAGAATCACTGAAGAAGTGGTCACCTTCATCAATTGAGCCAAGTGGAGGTGGAAAGATGTTTGACCCCTAACCCTTCATAAGCCCATGTTGATGCTCCAGTTAATGATCCCTTAATCTTTGTGCTTCAGTGGGATGATAATCCCTTGAGTCAAGATCTTGCATCTCATATTCTCCATGGAGATGTTAAAGCCCATGTCATGCCAACATTAATTGAAGCATTGCTAGAATAGATTGGTTAGGTGGCAACACAATGTTACCTTCCATGTCACACCACCACATCAGTTCATCTTATGTAAGATGAAGGTAAATTCTGGTACATACTCATTAAGATGAGCATATAACACCTGGTATTGTTAAGGTACTTGAACTACCTTGGGTGGAGATGGACTTTTGTGAGAAGAAGAAATTTTGTGTTAATAAATAGTGTGTAGTTTAAAATTTAATTTAATGATAATAATGATAATTTTTATTTTTGTAAGATTTAACACTTAGGGTTCGAACAATGAGGTTACTAGATTTCACTAGGCTTAGATAGCACAAGAAGAACTACAGTCCCCAACAACGACACCAATGATGAGCGAAAAGGTAGCCCTATGTCCAACCATATGAATCACAAGCGTTCACGTGTAATATGGTCAAATTTTGTAGACTATAATTACTAAGTACACTAAAGTTAAATGGTGTGTGTGTGTGTTGTTTGTTCATTGTCTTCCCAGTCCCACTTGTAGAATGCAATTGTATGGTTAAGCATGACTGAGACATATGATTTTTATTATTTATGTTTTTATGGAGTTACTCATCTAGAACTAGAATAAAAGTAAGAGTGATTAAAAGTAAAAGAGATTAATTGCTAAGGAAACTAAAGTTTAATCTAGCCTAACACAAGTAACCATTCCCACTTCCCGGACACATCCTAAACTTCTTGCAAACACTGTTGGGCTATCAAACACTAATTGTTTTTGAGTTAGCAAGTGTCACACGTATGCTCAAAGGGGTTNAGTGCCCATAGTAGGAGGTCTAAGTGAGAATGAATCTTTATTCAAGCATTGATGTACTTGAGCACATCATTGTGTTGGCAATAGAGATGAGCTCTTTCATTCATCCTTGCACCACTTGAGATTTTTTTTCTTACACATTTATATTTTATTT
>MNCI01012480.1:4083-49870 GCA_015680685.1 Gnetum montanum | reverse complement strand
TGCTCTAATAATTAAAATAACTACTCTAATAATTAGAGTAATCACTCTAATAATAACCGCTCTAATAATTAGAGTAACTGCTCTAATAATAACTGCTCTAATAATTAGAGTAACCGCTTCATCACTTTCTAATAGCAATCAACCTTTAATTTCACTTGTTTGGTATATAATCTCCATTCTTTAACGTTATGCATGAGATCTTTACATCTTGCATCATGATGTTGTAAAAGTTTTTCTTTTTCATGTAAATTGATTAGCAATGCTTGTGTCTCTATCTTTTCAATTTCTAATTCATCTATGATTTGCATAGACTTATATCCTAATTTGGACTTAATAAATTTAAAGTATATTTAGATCAATAGCTAAATTTTCAATTTTAGATTTGAATTCTTTTAGAGAAATGACAATCTTGTCGAGGTATATGTTTTTCATATGAACTTCAAACTCAAGATTCCTAACTTCCAAATACAAGTTTCTAACCTCCATACTAGCCTTCTTAAAAACATTTTTAATAGTATTAATATTCTCTTACTTAACCAACTTTTCAAGATGGGTTATCTAATTACCCTTTGTCTCTATAAGAGTAATGTCCTCTACTATGATAGAGTGTCTAAAGAATATTATTCGGTGGGCGTTATAGAGGAAAAATATCCTTGATAAATATATTAAAGTGAGTTAAGATTTATGAAGAAGATACTGCTAAAATTAGAATAACTTGTGAAATCACATTTGATTTTTTAATTACAAAGGATTATAGCAAGTGATGGAACGCGATATTGCATGGGCCACGATATCGTGTATGCGATATCGTAGTGCACTGCCAAATCTATAAATAAGAGGCAACTCTCCATTATTTCTAAGTTTTAGGCCTAAACCCTAGCGAAACTCTGGAAATTTTACCTCTCTAGAGATAGAATAATTTCCATGTGGTCGCAGTAGGAGCTCCAAAGTGAACGGATCTTTATTTGAGCAAATATTGTACTTGAACACAAGTTTGTGTATGGAAATAGAGATGAACTTCTTGGATAAACCTTGTAGTGCATGGACTAGGCTAAATAGGACTTTATTTATTATTATTTATTGTTCATCCTTTAAATTCTTTATTAGTCAGTTAAATCTCTCTCAATCCTTCTCTCCTAGTTAAGCGCATTCAGTACGACCGCTTTGAGCACATGCGTTACGCTTGGTAATCCTAGCAATGAATAGCATTTGGTAAGCCCAAAGGTTACATTGGTTCAGGGTGTGAACGGTAAGTGGGAATGGATACTGATGCTAGGTTAATTAAGGCTTATTTAGTTAGTTAAAGTTAGTTAATTAGTCTCTTCACCCTTCACCTCATTAGCATAGAAGATAAAACATAAAATATATAAAAATCACATACCTCAGACTTACTTAACCATACAACTATGACAAATACAAGTAAGTCTGGGAAGACAACGAATGATTAACCTTAAGTGTTCCATAAGACGTGTAGGCACTTAGTCTGTGGAGTTCAACTGGATCGCATGTGTAACCCTCGTATTTGTATGGTCGAGTGTAGGGGTACCTCACCACTCATCATTGGCACCGTTGCCAGGGACTAAGTTGTTTGTGCGCTAAGTAGAACATAGGAAATCATCCATATCATTGGGAAGCTTAAACAAACCCTTAGGATTAATTAAACAAAAAATTATATAATGGTTAATCAGCACACTGAGTAAAATAACAATGTCTTCTTCTTCGAACAAAAGTGCTTCACCAGCTAGGGATCACACAAGAGACAGTCGATGATTTAACACACATAACCAAAATCCACCAGTTCCTTAGGAATTCAGTGTGGTATATATTCATCCCGATGAGTATATACCCAACTTTACTTTTAACTTCCATTAGGATGAACAACTGCGTTGGTGTGATTTGCAAGGTAACATAGTGTTACCTACAGTTCGGGCAGTCTTTAACATGCTCCTTTGTGCACTTGCATAGATAGACATGACACAGCTATATGCTAAATACATTGCAGAAGATTATAACACAAGGGACTACCATCCCATAGAAGCGCAACGTTAACAGGACTTGCGATAGGAGAGTTACCACACATCGTTGAAGGGCAAAGGCCCTCGTAATGCTTCATCCATCATAAGAGAAGTTAAGGGTGGTGAACCTATCTCAATAGGTTCTCTACAAGATGATGTTCCTCCTCCTAACAATAGTGAGGAGGTGGGGTATTAGAACCTACGTTTCACGATACACAACCCTGGTTCTGATCCCCATGAACACCAACTATTCACTAAGGGAACAAAAATACATGACAAGAACAAGCATTTTGATTGTCATCATTATCGGGGTTGTAGCCATAGAAGAGAAGGTAAGAAACATCATCATGGCAATGGTTCTCCTTCTTTTTCCCCTTCATCACACCATTCACCCTCTCCTTCCACATCAGGACGCAGTCATAAAGAGCACAATGGTGAGGATAAGGGTAAGCAAAATGGGAGACCTCGACGAGAGAGTCGAGAGCAAGGATGAGGGAATTCGAGAGAATCAAGGCATGAAAGAAGGGAAAGTAGGGAACAATGTAGGAATCATAGATGTCATGAGAGAGATGATCATGATGAACCCCTACTTGCGACCCAAAGTATGTTAGACATTATGGAGGCTATGAGAATACCTACAAGGCATCAAAAAGATAGTCAAATCAAGAGTCTAGACATGAATAATATCCCATGATTTGAGGGGGGATACAATGCTGATCCACAGAATCACTTACAGGCATTCCACAATGCCTACAACTTGTAGAATATTGAGAATGAGTGGCAGAAGTTAAAGTTATTTCTTAGGACACTCATAAAAGAAGTGGAAAGTTGGTACCAGTCTTTAGAGCCGGAAACCATTAGGAGGTGGAGTATGATGTTAGAACTCTTTAATGATAAATACCAAATGTACTCTAGAGTGTCCAACTTGCACAAGAAGATCCAAGGATGGAAGTAGGGTAATCACAAACCCTTGGATGCTACCATGGGCCAATATTATGCATTGGTACATCGTTGCTTGGGCCATGGTTACGCACAACGGGATCAACTTTGCCACCTCGTAGATGGGCTAAGACATGAAACCAGGAGAACCCTTGGGAAATATGCCCAAGGGAGATTATCTAAACTTAGATCCCATGAAATTCATAGATTTTTGGAGTAGGTAGTTAAAGATGAATGGGAGCTACGGAAAAGAGAAAGCACAGAAGAATATAACCACGATCCTTCCCTCTGAAAGAAGGGAGTAAGATTCTGTGAGGAAGAGGATGAGTCACCACTCGAAGAGTTGGTGAATAGAAAAATCTTGTCGCTTCAAAAATTAACAATAGAAGTGGCGGATAAGGTAGATCAGATATAGGACTCCGTAGATAGTAGACTTGAACTTGTCCTAAAAATCGTAGAGGAGTCTAAGGAGAAATGAAGTAGTAACCATGACAAGAAAAAGTGGAGAGATTCAGGCCATGCATGTGACAAGGGTAAGGGAAAAATGACTATCGCCGATGAATTTGTGGATTTTGACATAGAAAATGATGGTGGATGTGAGATCTGCCAATATGACCATCCTAAGGGATGTTGCCCAATAATCTCACATCTACAAGAGTCTAGGGTGTATGCACTTAATCCGAGCCTTAACAAATGGCAAGCACCCCAAAGGTTACCTTATCCCCAAGGTAACCCGAGGCAGTTCATCAACCATTAACATATTATCCAAGTGGAAATTCACCACAACCTATCAGGAAATACTAGCAGTGGCAACACCCACAGTCATGGAAGATGCCACTACCTAGATAACAATACCCTTACTGGCAATTAGACCCATATGGCTACTATGTACAACAGCCAATTTCTCCAAGTGACTCTATGGGTTACGCAACCCCACAACGTCACTACCAAGTTTAGGAGTAATTTAGAACTCCTTCTCCTTTGGGAGACACATCACATACATACCATCCTCCAAATCCATTTACCACTCTTACACCAGTAGTTCCACTACCTCTCGCTCTAACAATGCAAGGGGAACTCCCCACTCAACCGCAACAATGTAATGCTATGAGAGTTGTAAACCTTCAACCTGCTACTGGTTCTAGCAATCGTAAGAAGAGAAGACCTTTCTTTAGAACCAAAAGCCTAAACAAGCTCTCACAACCACAAGAAGTTGAGTCTATGACCACTCCTCCAACAAATAAGGCTTTGGAGCTCCCTTCAAACCAACAACAGGGCTCAACGCATACGGTTATGTTAACACATACTGTTACTGACTGGATCAAGGTAGGCCACCTTCCCAGGAAACTCTCTGATCCTGGGAGTTCCTTAATCTATCTCCAAGTCATTGGGAATGAACCTCATAAGGCTCTTCTTGACTTAGGTGCTAGAGTCAACTTAATCTCATGAGAAATGTATAATGCCTGTAACCTGCCTCCACTCAAGAAGAGAAATATTCAACTAGAGCTAGTTGAACAACCCATCACCATTCCCTTAGGATTGGTGGAGGACATCATTACCACTATGTGTGGTTGGTCATACCTGAAACACCATGAAAATTTTGAGGCCTCAACAGTTCAGCAAAATCTTGCGACTCAGGCAAGGATTTGCAACAAATCGTGGCTCAACAAGTTCCCTTTTTGACTAAAGAGCTATTACGCCACACTACACAGCAAGGCTTAATAGACTCCAAAGGATAGAACAGGACAAGGGGTGCACAACCGTAAATCTTCAACTTCGTGAGTTTTCTATGTTTCGAAAATTTTAACTTTTGGTATATTACGCCACATTACGCAACACAGCATAATGTAGCATAACACAGTGTAATTCCAGAAGATAGTCCATCTAATTGCAACAACAGAAATGGAAAAATTCGAGGCCTCGATGGTCCAACAACATCTCAAGGCTCAAGTAGCGATCTGTAGCATGCCACACATCTCAGCAAGTTTTCTTTTTCGGCTAAGGACCTATTACACTACATTACGTAGTGTAGCGTAATAAACCCCAGAAATATTGAACAAAAATAAGGGAAGTGCAGTGACTACACTTCAATTTTTTGCAGGTTTGCTATCTCACGCTGAATTATGCTATGCTGCATAATGTAGCATGATGCAGCGTAATACAACAACAATAGAGATAACACAATTCAGGCATCAGCAGTTCATATGTCACAATACACTCTCCAATGTATTACAACATAACCATAGAATAGTTTGTTACCAAAACTCCAATAAAGGTAGACCGTGACACATTACGCTTTAGAGCATAATGCAGCATAGTGTTGCAGGCTTCAAACACAAATGCATCAAGTCAACAGTATTTTGTAGGTTTAGGACATGCATCATCTAAACCACGTTTTTCTCCTAACCTTAACCTTATAAATGCTCTAGTTGATAAGGATCAAAGGGTTGGCAAAAATTTCTTTCTAGATTGGCAAAAATTTTCTCTGAGAGTAGTTCTCTTTCATTGGTAATTTTTGACAACGTTTGGCAAAGATTGACAAAAAAATAAGAAGAGGATCAGCGGTCGTAAGAACAGTGAAGGTGATTGGCAAGAATCTTTGATCAGAAATAGCTAGTTAATAGATATTCTGCTTTGGGTCTGACTGCCTTGCACCTAGATTGGTTAGAACAAGGTAGATCAACCTTTGCTTGTTTTATCCTTAAATAGCTTTCTTGTTGTTGGCATATGCTTCACCTAAACCGAAGCCCGCCTGTAATCATTGTATCTAACATATCTTGTTTACAAGCAAAATCCTAGATTTTAGGATCGTATACTCTCTAAATCTATTTTCTTACGCCTTATCTATATAAATATCTGCAATCTCTTTGAACTGTTTACATCGCTCTCGATCACCTTCGAGAATAACGGTATTATATTATCTCATTGAAATCACCATTTTGCCATCCGGTTACTACAGAATTTTACTGATTAAGTAAGTCCCTGTCTGATCGACAAGATCGTTTGGGGCACCTTGGATTCATTTTCCTCAACACAGCCCTTGCACGGATCTGGGGTTGGAACTGTGTACACAGAACTCCACTTGGTATTTCCAGTGATCGACATTTTTTGTCATTACGGTTTTTTGGCTCTAGAAGGAGGGCCTAAACCTTTGATCTGCATTTCACAGGTAATCCTGTAAGTTGTCTATACCCATTATTGATCGATGTAAACATAATACCTCCACTGTTGTTTACGAGATTGTGTGGTGCAGATCGGTCGCTTCGATGATTCCTTTGGAATCTTGCAGGGTAGAAAGCCTGATTATTGCCTTAGTTTGCCTTTGCCCTTGCAATCTTTATCCTCATCGCCATTACTCCTGAACCACGTAGAGAATGAATACATCAACCACCGTTGTTGACATTGCCAACCTTGAGAATATTTGGACTCTACAAGCTACGCCTCCTGTGGTTGATCCACCAACTAGTCTGGTGTGACCATGCCACTCCCTTAGGATTCAAAACAAAGAGCCTGAGGGACACGCTTAGTGCAGGTAACATTACAATTTTCTTTGTGCTAAACTTGTAGCAAACCTGCCCATGTATCCATAAGAACTCGAAGAAAAATGAGAATATGAGTTCATATATTGCAACGGGAAGGAATTTATTCCTTCACATAACACCACTATACCCCTTACAAATCAACAACAGTGGATCCTAGATCAAATGCTGATGGCCAGGACATTGACAGAACAACGAGAGGAGTTGTTCCATGATGAAATGCTTCATGACGGGTAGGATAATCTAGATTCCCACTCTGAGGGAGGTAGTCATGCCAATTTTGGCATGGCCCCTCCCTCCACGGTGTCCCGTGTAAACCCATTGTTCATGGTCACCACCCCCTTAACCTTATCTAATACTAACCGAGTCCCACACTCATCCCAACTACATTTTCTCTCTCCAACTACCCTCTTGGGTGGCGGCCCATCACAAATCATTCGTTAGCAGGTGCAATTACCTAACCCATCTCATCGTGCACTTGCATCCATGTCACCATATGTACACACAATACCTACTTCACAATTACATACAACACCTATGTTCATCCTGACTCACATGACAGGGCCCACCACTACAGCATGGTGGGTTCCAAACATGCCTTTCATTGTGCATCCTACGCAGATATCCCATCTCCCCCATCATCAAACCCAGATCCCACTGATGCCAAACCTCATTACAGGGTCGTTGTCTGTGCCCCTGGCCATGCAAACAGCATATCCAATGGCATAATCGACAGTGGCTAATCCTATTCGGCCACCTAGTGTGGCTCCTCCTGTCGCTCCACAAATGACCTCTCCATTTATGGGTTTGGATAAAGCCTTCTAGCTTATTCAGACCCTCACAGAGGAAGTTAAATGCCTCAAGGCTGCCGGTTCTAACATAGTACAAGTCATGGATTTTTACCATGATGATCCCATTAGTCCCGTAGTGCCTATTTTATCATTACCTCCTGGGATGCCAGTTCCTCATTTTATGAAATACAATGGGGAAGGTGATCCCAACACCCATTTGGCTACTTTCAGGTCAAAGTCATTGTTATTGTAACAATGGCCACATACTATCATCCATGTCTTTGCTCTGTCGTTAATGGGTAAAGCTTTAGACTAGTATCGAGCACTCCTGCGTGCTTCCATCTCAACTTTGGAAGAGTTGTTAACTTAGTTCATGACTCATTTCAAGTACAACCTAAAACCAGAAGTCACGCTAGACTAGCTCATGGGAGTCAAGCAAGACCTGCTTGAGTCGGTTCAAAAGTTTATACAGCGGTGGAGCGCCACTTTGAACGAAATTCGTGAACCCATTGCAGAGGCCCATCTGTTGGAAATTTTCAAGGGGACAGTTAACGAATTTATCAAGTCTAAGTTATACTACCTTGCTCCTCACTCCCTCAGCCAAGCCTTTGGTTAGACTAAGAGCATCCAAGATGTGGCAGAGGCTAGCAAAGATATGGCATATGTGGTCTACAAAAATGCCCACAACAAGGGTAAAGGCAAGGGCAGAGCTACGACAACAATAGTAGCAGCAGTTGTTTAGGGGGCCAAGAAGAAAAAAAATAACAAAAAAATATCTACAGAGTCTGTTGAGCCCACAGCTAGCTCAAACAGAACCAATCAAGAAACTCCTTCCTCCCCTAAAGCACCTCTATAGCTAAGGCCTAAAATTGAGCGTAAGGATCACTCAAATTACATGGATTTACCTGTAAAGCCTTCATAACTTCTAAAGCAATTATTGGAAACTAGCCACATCTGACAAAAGGTAGTATCTAAGGAAGCTCTAAAATGTCACAGGCGCCATTGTGAGCTACTCAAGAACCCCTCCTTGGCCCTGTCGAATGAACCACTAGTCCTGAAAAAATTTAGATTGGACCACTTCTGTGACTATCACCAACTGTGTGGTCATGAGATGGATTACTACTGGGTGTTGAAAGATGACATTCAATGCATGATCGATCAAGGTGATCTAATCTTAGACAGTAGTAATCTGATCTGTGTGGAAAACCAACCCATGCATGTGTACCAGGACCCATTAAATGCAAATAACGTAGGGTACACTATAAATGTAGTGGGTGTAGAGGGTAATGACTAGGAACAGCCAAAGCAACCCTTTGTATTGCATGTGCCTCCTCTCTTGCCTTAGATAACAAGCCCATCAACATCGATGGGTGTGGCTCAGTGACAACCTGTCATCCTCCGAGTCCCTTCTCCTACCTTCGTTCCATGCCCCACTAGCGGTAAAGTCACGGCCTAGCCCACGCCCACACCTAGGGCACCGTTTATCATCAGGATGCCAAAGTCGTTAGTTTCTCCTGCTACGTAGGAGTAAGTCCCTAAGTCAATGCCCTGATCACAGCCTAACAGGAAAGGAGAAAGGTGTATGAATGGTAACACAACCAAGGATCGACTTACGCTGGGACTTCCCAAGCCTACATCCCTCACCTCAGCCCCTTTGGCCCCACCTTCTTCTAAAAAAGGTGACATTACACAAATGCAGTCACCTTCTCCCTGTCCAAAAAAACATAGCCCTCAACCAGAAATTATTTCTCCCTGAGAGATTCGTCTCCTAGGATGAATGGAAAAAGAGAAGGGTAACAAACAACCAGATCATGGGCATGATCTCCTTAACAATTTTATGTAAGTCAAGCAGGCTCTCAAATAGAAAAATACAACACTAAGCCTATATGACTTATTGATGACATCCCAAAAGCATTGTGAAGCCATGGTTTGCATGCTAATGTCCATACCAGTGGACGAAAACTTGCTAGCAGATGAAGAAGCAATCCATGCGATTATGCTTCCCCCCACTGCTAAACAACCACGGTTCCCCCAACTAACATTTCATGATGAATCCATTAAAGATGACCAAGAAAAGGGTTAGGTGACAATAGCACCCATGTTCATCACTATTTGGGTCAGCCAGTACAAGATCTGGAGAGTACACGTAGATGATGGGGCCACTGCCAATGTCATTCCATTTCCTATAGTGGACAAACTGGGTTTGCTCGACTAGATCAATCCCACAACAACATCATGTTTGAAGTCATTCAACAGGGCAAGAGTGCAAGTTAAGGGAATGGTACACATCAACTTTGTAGCAGGGGATAGTTCCCTACAAATGCAGTGTTCATCGTCATGAAGGAGATGCTTGGCTTCAACCTAATCTTAAGGAGGTGTTGGTTAGCTCAATTAAGGGTAGTCTCATCACCCATTCATCAAGAGATCCACTTACCCTATGCGGGAGGGGAAGTGATCATCCATGGTTATAAGATTACCTCTCAAGTGGTTAACAATGTAGAAATGGAATAAGGGTCAGAGGTTGAAGTCTTCGAAGATCAAACCCCTATCCCAACAGTTGAAAAGGTTGACACAGTGGCCAATGAAAGCTTGAATTGGGCTGAACTACCCTTCCAGGGAGAAGATAGTAGCGTAGAGGAATGCTATAATAAGCCTCCTTGCCTATACACATCGCCAAACCTAAAAACAATCAAGAAACAATTACAAAGCTAGCAAATGAACACGTTAGCGGGACATGTTTTATCACTCCACCTTGTTTACTATTACGTAGTTTACGTGCTTTCTTGCATTGCATTATCCTTTTACGCATAAGATGACGATGGCCTGAAATGGCCTTAAACTAGTGATGGCCCACCATGGCCTAAAACTGGCAAATGTAATTTATCCTTTTACACATAAGATGACGATGGCCCGAAATAGCCTTAAACTAGTGACAGCCCACCATGGCCTATAATTGGCAAATGTAATTTATCCTTTTACGCATAAGATGACGATGGCCTGTAATGGCCTTAAACTAGTTGTGGCCCATAATGGCCTTAAACTAGTTGTCACCCACAATGGCCTTAAACTATTCGTGGTCCAAAATGGCCTAAAACTAGCGATAGCCCAAAATGGCCTTAAACTATTCGTGGCCCAAAATGGCCTAAAACTAGTAATAGCTTGAAATGGCCTTAAACTATTCATGGCCTAAAATGGCCTTAAACTAGCAATTTTATTTACGATTTACACTTGAACTAATTAATGGCTCATAATAGCCTTAAACTAGCAATTTCATTTACGCTTCACGCGTAAAGTAGTTACGACCTGCAATGGCCTAAAACTGGTGACCTCATTTACACTTTACGCATACAACAACAACAAAAAAAAAAAGAAATAATAGAGCACTAAACCCAAAAGTTTTGCATTAAACATGTTGAAAAAACATTGTCCTTTAATGCATGCCAATATAATAAAATGTTGACCAATATGGCCATGTCATGCATCACCTTTACTAACACCTGTGTCCTCCAGCTCCACCTTTGCCCCAAGAAAATCATCCTCGTAGGGACCTTCTTCGTGTGGTGTCTCTTTGTGGGGGTGGTCCTCTTTGTAGGGCTCTTTCGCATGGGATCTCTTACCGTGAGTTAGATCATCTTCATTATGCTCCTCCTTGTGGAGACCCTCTTCGCGAGGACCATCATCGTCATTACACTCCTCCTCATGAAGATTCTCTTCACGAGGACTACGTTCTCCATTATGCTCATCCTCATGAGGATCCTCCTCATTTCGATCCTACGGTTTGACATAATGCACTTGTTAGAATCATCATCAAAAATACATTTAAAAAAGATACAATAGTCCTAAAATTTACCTGTGATGGTCCTGCTTCAGTAGCAAAAGGAATTTGGTCTAAGCCAACCAACAAACATTGCATGATTTCATCCTTAGTAAGCTTGGACCAAACCCCATCTCTAAGATTAGTTGCAGCCTTAACCTTCCCCTTCTCGATAGAAGTCCATCGGGGTGGTTCAGGGAAGAAGGAAGGAGTGGTAATCTCCCCCTAGGAAGAGTCATTTCTCTTTCTGGAGAGGTGCTTATTGTCACTTTCTCCTAAAATTTTTTATACACTTTGGAAGCACTGATGATGTCAAGGAATAGTTGAAGGGACTATGCTTCAATAGCAGAATCCCTGTAATGTAGGTGGTAGGTAGCACATTCTCACTTATACACATGATTATGATCTTTCTATGTCTACCCCCATTCTTGGACCATTGTGCTATAATCCTTCTAGTCTTGGTTCTTCTGAGCTAGGAGATTCATTTGCAATCGCTGCTAAATGAGTTCACGATTGGCCTAGACATTGTTTCTAACAACCATCCAATAGCGGGCGTAGTCAATTACAGCTATCCTCCAGTTCTCATCATTGGTCTCTCAAGCTAGCAGAAATTCATTTTGAGACCCCAGGTCCTCAACCTTACTGGTTAGGACCATCTTTTCCTTTTCTATTTTTTGCAACCTCTTCCAAAGAGCTTCATTGACATTCTAGCACTCCCATAAAGAGCGGGTCAAGCGTAATGCATATTTACACATTTTTTCGTAAAGGCTGCATGGCACTTCAATTAGCTTCGGTGAGGGTTCAGGGGTGGTGTCCAAGTCAACGAACTCTTTGGGATCCCATCTGAGGCAAGATCCTGTAACATAAAAATAATAGTGAGACGTAACAAAATGATACAATATCATAATACGAACAACCCCTACGTTATAACACCTATGTACCAATCTTAGGATCATTTTGCTCTAGGTGGCCGATCATATCCTCTGCAACACCTTCCATAAAGGCAAGTTTATCAAGGGTCTCACCCCAATGCTAAGTGGGTGCCACTGACAAGGGCATGATACCAGCGTCAGAAGTACCTATTATGCAAAAAAAAAAAAAATAGGTTAGATGCAATATGATAAACATAAAGGATAATTGAGACAGTATGATAACGCAAAAAACTCGCTTCAACAAAAACCCTCGATGGTAGTAACGTGAGACTACCCTCTGAGGAAAAGTCAGACTCACCTACGACAAGCTACTCCTCGTGTTCAAGTTCATCTGGAAGGACTTCAGTGTCCTCTACTTCCATCTCTCCTTCATGCACAGGAACTTGTGTGCCATCTACATTACTAACAGCCGCCTCCTTTTCCAAAATCGGGGTCATTTCTTCATGCCGTATGACTATCACCCTTGTTTCAAGGGTCAAGTCTTCTACATTCTTTCCTTTTTTTGCTACATCACTAACAGTTAATCAAAAAACTTGCAAATGCGCGACGCCACATCTATATGCAGCATAACAAATATATAAACTAATTACGCATCTCCCTACTTACTAGTTGGGGGATCATTCCTGTGAAACTTAATTTGCAACCTCTTTCTCTCTACGTCAGTCAGACCAACAGACTCCACGGTCGGACGATGGTTCTTCTGCGGGACTGACGAATCCACTATTTCTACTACAAGGCATTTCCCCCTTGATACACTACTAGTGTAAGAAGGGAGTGCTCCACCCACGCTGTCCTGGCCTCGCATACGAGGCATCGCCAAACTCTTAGTAGTGAGTGAAAGCGAATTCCCAATGTCTTCGGGGGGATCTTGCGATTGGGTAGTGCCAAAAACCTGAGAAATTCAAGGTTTGGAAACCTAGTTATGATCCTGTTACACCCAGATTCCATCCCTCTAAACCACCAAGAATTCGACAAAATGCTGAAAGCAAGCTATAAAGAAGGTAAAATGCACATTGAAGCAGGGCTCAAGTTTCTTGCGAAGCTTGACCATTTCAGCTTGTAGACCTTCAGCAAAGTAGCTAGCCCAATTATACCTCGTCCTCTCCTCCATAATCTCCTGCATGATCCAAGCCTATTCTATGGTAAGGATTCTCCCTTGGGAAAGCAACTTGGGGAAGGCATGGGCTCGAAAGAGGGGATAAATGGTATGAGCCACCTCCAGCTTAATTTTATCAGCAGGGATTCCTTTCACTTCCTTGTCAACCCCTAGCCATTCCTCTATCTTCTTTTGGTGCTTAGAACTCCTTTTTGATTTTCTTCTACTGGAAGGCCATCGGAGGGAATACCAAAGAAGTCAACGAACAGTCGAGCATCAATATCAAAACTTACATGCACGTTACGTACGCGTATGCAAAAAAGCTCGACTTGTTTGCTAAAGGAGTTAACTAAGGTTAGCATCTTTCTTGCTGTGATGTTAGGGGTTACAGCCAAAAATAGCTCCATTAGTCTAGCTTCCCAGAGGTTATTGGTTAGGACAGCTGCAGCCGCACTATGGTTGAGCCAATGTTGCGCTTCTTTTATGTCACCATAGCATAACAAAAGACTGCTCGCTTCATGCCCGAAAGCCATAATCGTAGTCTCCCATGATTCCCTAACTCTAAACATAAAATAAGGGTTTAGACAACATAGCAAAATAAAACAATTTCACACATTGTTTCCATCCTGTAAGATTGTACAATAAACCATCATAGTGTAATTTACCATGCCTGGAAGGTGAAGGAAATGGTGGGATTTTCACTTGCACGTCTACAACAGTGAGAGGACGATTCAAAGTCCACTCCTTATCCAGCCACCCAAGCCTTCTACACTTGGTGAAATACTTGACATAGCGGTTAGGGTAGTGTGGGATTTCCAATTCTAGTTGTCCCATAACACCAGCATGTACATTGCTGATAGAGGTGAACTCCTTTATGGCCATTTTGGTCATAGACAACGTATTTGTATCGCCTTGAAGTCCATCATCATTGATAAAAAACCTACATCATAGAATGTAGACAATTTTTTACACCAGTCAAAAATTCAGACTAATAGTTAGCATATTGTGAGCTATGGAAACACTTATCGGTTTGCATAATACACAATCCTAGGTGGATTCTAGAAGTAGGTCGTAAGATGATGGGCCATGAACAGAGTGTTGTAGGCATGATAGCAATTAAACCTGGGCATATCCCAGATCCAAGACAAATGTCTCAAACTCATGGTGCTCTGTTCACTGTCTTGCACCCGCATAGTTTCGATCGAGCCATCCACCAGGAATGCCAAGATGCTCTGTGTTGATCTAACCAGTAGCATCTCCAGAATGGCGGTGCCTGTCTCAGCTGGCAGATGTGACCAAATAATTACGCTATAATTGTGTAACAAAAATTGTAGGAACTCCCATGCGTCTCTTCGAAACCAAATCGACTCCTCCTTTACACAAGCATGAGGAGGAGGAACATTGGCCACGAGGACATATAAACAACACAGAACGCCCACAATGTCCAAGACGATCAGGATGGGCTTTAGCGTAATCCTTTACAATGAAATAGACTTCTATTAGAAATAGAAATACAGACATACTATAAATGTAAGAGCAACACAAAAAATAATTTCTTCATTACACAACACTAGGGTTCCTGTTACCTTGACTCTCAGGAAATTGTAGGTTACACTAGAAATGCATTACAAAAACTGCCCAAACCCATGCGACTACGCAAGGTCTGTCCCTGACAATGGTGATAAAAGTAATACTACGTATTATCCAAGCGTAACATGCAATATTTATGGGCGAGATTATAGAATCCTATTCATACTACATAAGGGGATAGTACCTGGACTTCCCCAATTATGCATTATGTACGCACAACATTGTCCAACCTCGCCCTAACCCTTGCAACTATGCAAGGTCTAGCCCTGACAACAGTGATACCGATAATAGTACAAACTACGATAGCTTAGCTCATGTGACCAGGTATCAAAACCCACCATAATACTCATCTTCGAAATAGGTAAATTGCGATGCCATAATAATAGAAATAACAGCCATGCAGGAGGGTAAAAAACCACTTACCAGGCGAGTAGAGTAGCCTCCCTCTTTTCAACCCTATCCTTTGAAACACCTGTTGTAAACTCTCTCACACTTCATCAATTTTCGCTAATTTGACATGTTTGCCTTTGATCTTCGATGCCATGGTCACGACTGAATAACCTTTGTAAAATTACCTGCTTACGTCTTACCTCTATTTTCCTTCTACTATAGCCTAATTCAAATTTGGAATGTCTCCAGTCTACTTTGAGGATAAATCATTAACTTATAAATGAATTGGTTGAAACTAACTATTGCGTGCTCGACCAATGCGGAATTTTCTCGAAATGCAGGTATGTCAGTGTGACATGAAGCATGAAGATCGCAACATTAATCTCATAGATATCGTATAGATTATGGTTTGAAAAGACCCTAAACTAATGTGCAGCCCATATTATTGTAATTCGATCGCATTAACTACAGTCTGCACAAAATTCTAAATTAGCTATCTCAACATGCTAGACACACCACGTTACACTCCCCACTATATAGTTCATAGAAGTCTTACGTTGACATCTAGGAAATTGTGCTTACCACTTTCTCACAAATTACGCATACGGTAATGGTCCACCAAGAACTTAAACTGGCAGCTCTTTAACATGTACCACTAAATCAAGAAAACCCTCTATCATTTCAACAGGTCAACAAAAAGCAATGTAACAACCTTTGTTTTTGGTGGTTTTGTAGGTCAATTCACAAATGGACGCAGCTTTACTAGCATCCCTAGCCTTAACAGGCCCATACGGGGAAATTGTTAGATGGCTCAATCATGCACTAATAGGAACTGATGCTTCCATTTGTGATACAACCATAGCAATGTCGAAAATATCCCCAAACTGGCCAGAACACTTGGCCCAAACCCTAGACCTAGAAATTGGTGATGTGACTGAGGATTCCCTCACTGAGGTCCTTGTGGTTATGCACAAAGGAGGAAGCAAAACCCTAAAAGTTAGTTATCTCCTTGACCAACAACATAGAATGATATATCTTGAGTGCTCCAAGATAACATTACGGTGTTGGCATGGTCATACGAAGATATGCAAGGTTTAGACCCAAGGCTAATACAACACAACATAGTTTTGGACTCACATATCAAAGCTGTTAAATAGAAAGCATGAAAGATTAAGCCTAAAATTGCATTAGCAGTGCATGAGAAAATCACTAAGCTATATAAGGTTGGTTTCATTCGTGCAGTCGATTATTCAGACTGGGTGTTGAACATTGTAGTTTTCTCTAAGAAAATGGGAGGAATACGTATCTGTATAGACTTCCACGATTTGAACAAGGCCACGATTAAAGACAACTTTCCATTACCAAGTATCAATCAACTATCCTTCATGGATGGGTTTTCAGGTTATAATCAAATCCGTATGAACCCAAGACACCAATTGACTACGACTTTCATGACCTCCTAGAGAACTTTCTATTATACCATGATGCCCTTCAGGCTAAAAAATGCTGGAGCAACCTATCAATGCACTATGACATACATCTTTAGTGATTACCTCTTAGAGAGACTGAATGACTATGTAGACGACATAGCTGTCAAATCTAAGAAGTCAGAAGATCACTCAGGAGACCTAGAGCTAATCCTTAAATGATGTCTCAAACATGACTTAGGGTATTATGTGGGGGACATATAGCCCTATGAGTTATGGCCGCTAAAATCAGACGCTTAGGGTATTACTGGTCACACATGGAACGAGACTGCCTTACCAAGGTTAAGACATGTGACACATGCCAACGTTATGAAAATCTAATACACATGTCATCCACTGAATTACATACTACATAGATCACTTGGCCATTCCAATGATGGGGACTAGACATCATAGGCCCCATCACACCTAAGTCTTCCATAGGACATAGCTTCATTATCACTGCCACCGAGTACTTTACGAAGTGGGTCAAGGCTATTCCCCTACAAAACATTACATCTTAACAGGTTTGCCATTTTATCTTAGACAATATAATAACCAGATTTGGGCTTCCCATGACTATTGTGACTGACAATGGGCCACAATTTGGTAGTACTGAAACCAAATCTTTTTGCAATAACCTTGGTATTAAGTAATCTTTTTCCTCACCCTATTACCCGCAAGCAAATGGTTAAGCAGAAGCAACAAATAATGTGATTATCAATATACTCAAGAAGATGCTCAATAGCAACAAAAAATGATGGCATGAAAAAATCTTCTACGTGCTATGGGCCTATCGTACAACATGTAGAACAGCTACTGATAGGACACCCTATAGCCTAGTGTATGGATCTGAAGCAGTGTTGCTCCTGGAACTACAAATCCCCTCATTGTGAATGGTCCTCTCCATGGTTATAAATGAGACTCAACACAATGAGTCCAGGATCGTGGATTTAGACTTAGTAGAGGAAAAACACATCCAGATGCTCGACTCCATCGAAAGGTATCAAGATAGGCAGAAACAGAAGCATCATCACAACTTGCATCAACGACCGATCAAGAAAGGAGACTTGGTTCTCAAAGCCATTTGCAAACCAGTGGGCAAATTCTCTGCAAGTTGGGAAGGCCCTTTCCTGGTTATCAACGCATATGGCAACGATGCATTCATGCTAGTAGATATCAACAACAACAAACACCTAAATCCAGTGAATCATATGTATCTGAAGTGGTACTACATCTAAACATTGACTCGACTCAAACACAAGGTAAAAAATTTTTGCTACGACGTAAAATTGATAATGTTGTACACGTCCGCTACGACGTAAAACTAGCATTTCTTACACGCGTCCGCCATGACGCTAAACTGGCAAAGTTTCCAACCGTCCGCCATGACATGAAATTGGCAAGGTAAGCATCCATCTACTAAGATGCTACACTAGCATAGACTTGTCCCTGGGCCACAACAAAAAACTGACACCCACAACACAGTCTGCTGGGACCATAAACTAGCTCTTCCACCGTCCGCTACGATGTAAAACTAACAAGTTTAAGTCTGCCTAGACTTTAAACTGGGACCACAATCTATTGAGACTTAAAACCAATAACAACAGTCTACTAGGACTTAAAACTAGAACCTACCAACAAGCAGTTCATGAAGCAAGTAAGCGTGATCATTCTTGCACTGCATCCCTACCAGGTGAAACGGGTAGAGCGTTGGAACAGATGCAACGTTGCTACCCTACCGACATCCTATTGATTCCTTGGATATGCTGAAAGGCATACTACTGACCCCTTGGAGGTGTTGCTATGATAGCCACTCTGTAGTTACAACTCCTAGGATCAATTTTTCTGCTTGGGGCCCCAAGGAAGCTATGCCCATCCATAGCCTCGATGGTCTTCACTCGTCGTCGCCACCAGAATCTGGCTTAGCAGATTCATCTAATTGGTTCTTTGCCCAGTCATTTGAGCATGATGAATCTGGCTCTCGATGGTGACTTTCTGAACTGCGGCATCAACATAGGGACCCTTGCTTCTTGCTATGGTCCCTGCTCTGTGGCCTGCGCTCTCCTTTTCGCTTAGGATGGAACTTGTTTCAATAGCCTCCCTAGCGATTAGGATGATTGCTTCTGCTCTCCATTCTTTGTTATGTTTTTCAAGTTAATTGCTATGATGACGTTGATCGAGAATGCATTCACTAGGAGGTGAGGTGTCATGGCGTTCTGAAGTGGCTACTCAGACTAGCCTGACTACTTGGGATTGCAAACCCTACCTCTCACTCTATTAGACATCTTACTTCACCTTCTCCTTCCTTTATCCTTACAACCACCTTTACCCTCTTCTTTGTTTGTATAGGATGTGAACATATGATCAATTCTTTTGCATCGTCATGTCCATGAACTGGCGTAACGTAACTCACCTCATGGAATGTAAGTTACACTCTCAAAAAATGGGCAAAACTAGGCAAAATGGATGTAAACCAACTCATCCAGGCCATACGGGCATAACACAACTCGTTCGTGCAAGCCCTTCATATGCAGTATGGTAGCGTAACCTCGCAAATACACCCACGAAAGGATGCCTAATAACTTTGTGAAAGTTTCATGTTCACATGCTTGAGTCTTCCTGAACCTCCCTCCTCTCACTCCTTTAAGATCCCTCCTATTCTCCTCCTCTCGCATTCACACTTCCAAGTTTGATAGAGCAACATCTGAGTAGTTGCTGACGGATGTTGTTGGTGTCTTTACCTCTCTGGTGTTTTATATTCCTGGTCAATGTCTTTCAAGCAAGCCCTCTAAATGTCAACAAAGAGGGACCATTGAAACACCATGAAAATTTTGAGGCCTTAACGGTTCAACAAAATTGTGCGACTCAAGCAAGGATTTGTGAAAAATTGTGGCCCAGCAAGTTCCCTTTTCAGCTAAAGGTCTATTGCACCACACTACGTAGCACAGCGTAATAAACTCCAGAGGACAGAACAAGACAAGGGGTGCACAACCGTAAATCTTCAACTTCACGAGTTTTCTATGTTTTAAAAATTTTAACTTTTGGTATATTATGCCACATTACACAACACAGCGAAATGTAACATAATGCAGTGTAATGCCAGAAGACAGTCCGTCTAATTACAATAACGGAAATGACAAAATTTGAGGCCTTGATGGTCTAGCAACATCTCAAGGCTCAAGTAGCGATCTGCAGCATGCTGCACATCTCAGCAAATTTTCTTTTTTGGCTAAGGGCCTATTACAATACATTATGCAATGTAGCATAATAAACCCCAGAAATACTAAACAAAAACAAGGTAAGCGCGTTGACTACACTTCAATTTTTTGTAGGTTCGCTATCTTACGTTGAATTACACTATGCTGCGTAATGTAGCATGATGCAGCGTAATATAGCAACAACAGAGATAATACAATTTAGGCATCAGTAGTTCATATGTCACAATACACTCTCCAGCGTATTATAGCATAACTGTAGAACAGTTTGTTGCCAAAACTCTAGCAAAGGTAGACCATGACACATTACGCTTCAGAGCATAATGCAGTGTAGTGCCATAGGCTTCAAACACAAATGCAACAAGTCAACAGCATTTTGTAGGTTTAGGACATGCATCATCTAAACCGTGTTTTTCTCCTGATCCTAACCTTATAAATGATCTAGTTGACAAAGATCAAAGGTTTGGCAAAAATTTCTTTCTAGATTGGTAAAAATTTTCTCTGAGAGCAGTTCTCTTTCATTGGCAATTGTTGACAATGATTGGAAAATATTGACAAGAAAACAAGAAGAGGATCAGTATTTGTAAAAACATTGAAGATGATTGGCAAGAATCTTTGATCAGAAATAGCCAGTTAATAGATATTTTGCTTCGGGTCTAACTCCCTTACACCCAGATTGGTTAGAACAAGGTAGATCGACCTTTGCTTATTTTATCATTAAATAGCTTTCCTATTGTTGGCACATGCTTCGCCTAAACTGAAGCCTGCCTGTAATCATTGTATCTAACATATCTTGTTTACAAGCAAAATCCCAGATTTTGGGATCGTATACTCTCTAAATCCATGTTCTTATGCCTTATCTATATAAATATTTGCAATCACTTTGAACTATTTACATCACTCTCGATCACCTTCGAGATTAACAGTATTATATTATCTCATTGAAATCACCATTTTTCCATTCGATTACTACAAAATTTTACTGATTAAGTAAGTCCCTGTCTGATCGACAAGACCATTCAGGGCACCTCAGATTCATTTTCTTCAGAACGGCCCTCGCACGGATCTGGGGTTGGAACTATGTACAGAGAACTCCACTCAGTATTTTCAGCAACTAACATTTTCCATCATTATAATACCCAGCTGATTTCTTGGTGATAGAAGTCAACAACAACAAAGGAGACTTCCCAATTATAATGGGAAGGGCATGGCTAAGTAAAATAGATGCATGCCTAGAAATCCGTGATCTTTCCTTGGAAATATCTAAGGTAAACATTTATGGAAAGATTAAGAAGAAGAAAGTTCCATGCATCACATATAGTGACTCAGAGGGTGATGACATGGAGGAATGCTTAGCATGTCCTATATGCAACTGGTGTGCCCAAGAAACACAGATACAATGGTGCCTATATGTAGCATGCACACAACCAGAGAACACCCAGTGGTTGACAGATGATCAAGAAAGCAGCCCACCAACATGCATGGAACAAATTGGTGGAACAACTCATGCCCACAATGAAGGCATAGATACATTAGAGTATGAGTGTCACCGACTTCCAACCCTTAACTTAAGAACACCAATTGGGAGGAGTTAGGCACTTCTAAGAAATTTAAATAGGCACTCATTATTTTGGATCTCTCCCTTTCAATTCAGTCATGGGGGAGATGGCCACCTATGCTGATCATTTGAGGCCCTCAGTTCTTTTTAAGTTTTTGTTTTACACATTTTTATTTTGCACATTTTTTTTAACAAATTTCTTTAGCTTTTCTTGTTTTTGTTTTACAACATCATTTATACCTTTTTCATTTCTTTATGTGTGTGTTATCCATCTTGTAAGTTGTCACCCAATAAGTGTTCTTAATGATGGTATGAACTATTTTCTATTGGTTGCTAATGTTTGGTTTTTACCTTTAAGTTATGATGTTGATACTAAGGTATGGTTCTTTTGATATGATAGGTAATGAGTCCACTTCATCCACACATCCATAAATTTCTATGGTCTCTCTTGGCTTGGGAATGTATAGTCCCTTTCTAAATATGAACTATAATGAAACGGTGACTGGGTAGTTCTCAAACTAAGGAAGGACCCAAGGATTGAAAAGGGTGTGACTTCAATGGAACTTGATGCATTTGTGTTGGCCATTCTATTAGGTGCTTGGATGTTTTCTTCTTGATTTTTCCTTCCCATTCCGACATTGCTCCATTATCGGGAAGCTAAGTTAATAAAAATAACAAAGTCTTTGCATGGTGTGGTTCTCATGTATAAAAACATAAAAAAAATAGTGAGAATTCAAAGCACATCCCTTAGATAAAATAATCCCTGGGGCTATAAGCACTGGTTATGGAACTCAAAATAAAAATGTTCCCTCTAACTAAGGCCCTTCCTTGCTTCCTATCTCATCTTTTGCTTCATCAGAATGTTGGTGACTCTTTGGTGGAGACATTCTTGTTACTTCAAGAGGATGGGTTGGCCAAATGTATTAATGCAAAGTCACTGGATGTGGTTTGCTGAGGCCGAACTTGGAATGGGATCTACTAAGTTACATTAACCATGAAATACACAAGGGACTGTACACCACCTTGTTCTTGGGATTCCATTCCACTCTCTTCTCTCCATCCTTCTCTCCATTGTTCACCTCATTGCCGGTTGTATCAGTAGTCCATATTTTGGGTGATCCATCATTTTCTTTTTGGTAAATGTTTGTGGTTAAGACTTTAACTCTTGTCCCAAATGACATTCCTAGAGCCTACGGACTCTTCGAATGTGGGTTTGTTAGGGCATTAAGGGCATGAGCCTACTTTGGGGAGGACCCATTAACATTCCTATTTGGTGCATTAGCTAAATTCTTTCTCTTAAACATTTTTGCAATCAATTTTATTTGTTCATTTCCATCTTGGCATCCATTTCATTGAAGTTACAGTTGTCTCTTTTTCTCCATCTTTCTTGTTCTTTTTCTTTCTCCATTCTATCGTTATCGGAGCTTCGCAATTAGTCATGGGGGTCATGGTCCAATTTTTTTGATTTTCTCCTAACCCCTACACCTTAGGTAGCCACTAGTATTATATCTCTAGATCCACATTAGCCATATCACAACTTAGCCAATGGACCTTTCACCGAAGCAAGGTATCAACTGCATTGTGATTCATTTACCCTTGCTAATATAAAGACTGTGTTGTGTGTGTAGATGGAAATCATACAACAACGGATTGGATTTGGAGGGAACACATGGAATGGATCAATGCTAAAGCAACTATGCAAGGAATAAGATGGATGACATGCTTATGGATAGACAATGAAAGGCGCAACCTTAGCATTGGCAGCAGTAGACTTCTTCTCTCTTCTCTCTCAGCTACCACATATGGTCTGATGTCAAATCTATAAGGTGTTCACTCTTGTGTTATTGTGAACATTAGTTTTGTCTTGTTGTGTAATGATGATCCGTTCACATGTCATCCCCTTCACCATTAGTTCCATTTGAGTTAATAATCCCATACCATCCCAATATTTTGTAAGGAACTTGAGGATGAGTTTTTATTTAGTCATGGGGGTATGATGGGATGTGAGATTGCATGGGCCACGATATCACGTATGCCATATCACGTCTTCCCTTGTGATATCGAGTACACAATATTGCAGTGCATCGCAAAAGCTATAAATAATAGGTGGCTCTCCCTTGTTTCTAAGTTTTAGGCCTAAACCATAGCAAAACTTTGGTAGTTTTACTCTCCAGAGATAGAATAATTTCCATGTGCCTGCAGGAGGAGCTCCAAAGTGAACGGATCTTTATTCGAGCAAATATTGTACCCGAACACAAGTTTGTATATGAAAATAAAGATGAACTTCTTGGATAAACCTTGCAATGCATGGACTAGGCTAAATAGGACTTTATTTATTGTTATTTATTGTTCATCCTTTAAATGATTTATTAGTCAGTTAAATCTCTCTAAATCCTTCTCTCCTAGTTAAGTGCATTCAGTATGATCGCTTCAAGCACGTGCGTTACGCTTGGTAATCCCAGCAATGAATAGCATTTGGTAAGCCCAAAGGTTGCATTGGTTTAGGGTGTGAATGGTAAGTGGGAATGGATACTGATGCTAGGTTAATTAAGGCTTAGTTAGTTAGTTAAAGTTAGTTAATTAGTCTCTTCACCCTTCACCTCATTAGCATAGGAGATAAAATATAAAATATATAAAAATCACATACCTCAAACTTACTTAACCATAAAACTGTGAAAAATACAAGTAAGTCTAGGAAGACAACGAACAATTAACCTTAAGTATTTCATGAGGCGTGTAGGTGCTTAGTCTATGGAGTTTGATCAGATCGTGCGTGTAACGCTCATATTTGTAGGGTTGAGTGTAGGGGTACCTCACCACTCATTAGCAAGGATTTACACTCAATCCATATTTATTTGCTATTGTTATGGATGAATTAACGAAAGAAATAAAGATAAAATCCCTTAGTGTATGGTATTTGTAGATGATATTATCTTGGTGGATGCAGCTTAAGAAAATATTTCTTCTAAAATAGGAAAGTGGAGACATTATCTAAAATCCAAAGGCTTAAAAATCAATAGAACCAAGACATAATATATGTAATGTAATTTCAATGATAGCATAGATAGTGGTGAAGTAAAAGCGATAATTTAAGGTCCAAAAGTCCTTCACTGTAAGTTGTTTCACTACCTAAGATTAATGCTCTAAATAGATGGTGAAATTAATAAAGATATAAGAAAAATAATTGAAATAGAATAGTCAAAATGAAGATAGGCTAGTGGTTCTATGTGATAAAAATATCATAATAAAACTCAAGGGAAAAGTTTATAGGATAGTCATTAGGCCTACTATGTTATATGGTGCTAAATATTGGGCGATACAAAAGAGCCATGAATAAAAAATTGATATAGTAGAAACATGAATGCTTAGATGGATGTTAAATGTTATAAGATGAGATAATTAGATAAAATAGACATTAGAAGAAGACTTGGAGTTGCCTATATTTTAGATAAGCCATAGGAATGACATCTTAGATGGTTTGGGTATGTGTAAAGAAGATATGATAATGAACCTATAAAAAAAAGATTACTACATCATTGTTTTAGAAAAGCTAAGGATTGAAAAAAACTATAAATAAACAAAGATCTAGCTCTTTATAGAGGTTAATGATGAAAGAGAACTCATGTAACTAAGCCCATTTTATTGGAAAAGCTAAGATGATGATTTCATGAATAGTTATTGAGTTCAAAAAGTAAAAATAAAGGTAAAAAAAGAGATTAATGTATTAGTTAAATAAGTACCTTGCACTGTATATCTAGTGGAACTAGATCATCCTTAAAAATTGTGTCTACATTCAGTTTGATTAGAGTCGAGCTTTCAGCTTATACCATTAGATTGAAAATCCCTAGTTAGAAGGCTAAATTTCTTAGTTGTATTAGACTTTGCATTAAACAAAATACATTATTAATGGGATGCGATATTGCATCCCCTGCGATATCCTGTACGCGATATCGCGTCTTCCTCTATGATATTGTGTACGCGATATCGTGGTGTGCCGTCATATCTATAAATAAGAGGTGGCTCTCCCTTGTTTCCTCATCCTGGGCTAGACAATAGGGAAACTCTAGCAGATTGATCACTCCAGAGATAGAATATTTTCCATGTGCCCCCAGTAGGAGTNTAGATTAGATTCTCTCAATCCTTTCCTCCTAGTTAAGTGCCTCAGTATGACCACTTCGAGCATATGCGTTACGCGTGGTGATCCCAACAATGATTAGCATTTGGTAGCCATGGTTGCATCGGTTCAGGGTGTGTATAGTAAGTGGGAACGGATGCTGATGCTAGGTTAATTTAGACTTAGTTCATTAGTTAGAGTTAGTTAATTAGTCTTCTCAACCCTTCACCTCAATAGCATAGGAGAAATAAAACATAAAAAGCATAAGAATCATATACCTTATACTTACTTAACCATACACCGTGACAACTACAAGTAATTTTGGGAAGACAACGAATAATTAACCCTAAGTGTTCCATGGGGTGTGTAGGCACTTAGTCTGCGGAGTTCGACTGGATTGCGCATGCTACGCTCGTATTCATATGGTTGAGTGTAGGGGTATCTCGCCACTCATCAATTATCACTAAAAGGAAAAGATGGCATTAAAAATGTTAAGAATGTAGACATAATGGAATTAAAACTTTTTATTAATCCAAGGATTTTTTATTAATCCTCCAAACCTTTTTCTTGGGATCACCACTTAGAGTGATGGTAAGGTGCTTATTTTTCAATTTGTAAGATTTGGATTCAATTATTTGTGTAACTACTTGAAAAAGGTTAGGCTTTCACTCATTCATTAATCCTCCTAGGACCTTGCCTTCGTGGGATAAGCATTGAGCCTTTGGATGATGATCCTTTGGGTTTATGAACCTCTTTCTTGATACTATCTATGATAGGGGTATGCTATATAAGAAGTGATAAAGTTTAGTATAAACTAAAGAAAATTGAAGGTTTTGTATTATAGTAGAAATAAAAAAAAATCACCTTAGCTAGGACTATGCCAAAGTATTTTTTCAAAAAGCCTTCAACATATAATACCATAGTGTTTTGAACCTAGAATCTTAGGTTTGTTATTTATTTTCTATATCAAATCATATTTTTGGATGTTAAGATTAGTATATTTATCTATGTGCTTGTGGTTGTTTATGATTTGGATATGCTTGTTGGTTGGTTGGATTTTTAGCTTTATATTTAATTTCATTATGTTATTATTATTAAGTATTTTTAGCTAGTATGCGCTAACTTGGTGGATGAGATGGCATGGCTGATTTTTGTGTGATCATATTATTTTTATTCTAATAATTAATTGATATGGCATGTGCCATTTCCTTTTCTCATGATTTATTATTTTTGTGAATGTTACCTATGTTACATGAGTTTTGGAAGGTAGGTTTCTTTTATTATTATTTAATTTTAGAGGATTAATTAGTTTTGCTATTATAGGCTTCTAAGAAGATTTTTCATAAGAATTCCATACTTCTTTCAAGTGGGCAATTTGGAATCTATTTTTTTTGGATGTGGAAGTGTTGCTAGGTTGATGGCTTATGGCTATGTGTGGAATTTTGCTAGTTTGTGTGCATGGAATAGTGAGAGTACATGGCTAAGTTCACGTGTTGCTTATGGGTTTGTGCTTCAATCTTCTAGTTAAGTAATCTTTGACACTTTTTCTTGCTTATTTTAGTCCATAGAATTTTTGTACATATTTAGTGTGGAAGGGGTTTTGTTTAATTTTTTAAAATCTATTTGAATCTTGTTGGGATTTGGGTATTACTTTACATGTGTAGATTGTGGATCCAATGTCACATCCTAGAGAGGGTCTAGAAGGGGAGGGGGGAGGCGGGTGGTGGGGAAGGAGGTAAATAGATTATCCCAATAAAAATTTGCATAAGCTAATTTATATATATCACTAATTATATTTTGAGAAATTTTCAAACAAAATAAATTAGAATAAAATGCATGTAATTTATGAGGAAAACATAAACCAAAGAATAAAAAAAATAATTAGTGCATACCAAGATTTATAATAGTTTGAGTTGAACCTAGTTCACTCCATAGGGATATTCAAATCTCTCTTACTCTTGGGGTTCCCTTTTGATCTTTAAATTCTTAAAGAACAATACTAGTTTCTAGTCTTCCTTTAGGCAAAAATTCTCAAATAAGATCTCAATACAAAGAAAAATGAAATGATGCTTTTGGATATCACAATAGATTAAACTACATTCAATACAAGCATAAATCATGTAAGAGGTACATAAATATTGAGCAAAAGTATACAATAGGGGTTTTTCATTTTTCAAGATTTCTTACACAATTAAATTTTCTTTTGAAGCTCTTCTATCTCACTTTGATCTACTTTGTTGTTGCTAATATACCAAACTTCATCTAACAATCCATCTTCACTTGTGCATTCATGGGTACGAGAGATATCATGTTCAAGGATGAATTCTTTGCCTTTGGAGACAAATGGAAACCTTCATTGCTTAATGTTTAAGGAGCTTTTAGACTTTTGGCATTTTTTATTTTTTATCTCAAATCTAAACTTTCCATTAATTTGGGTTGGGAAACCTATGGAAAGGGTGATCAACCTTAAGAGTGTTGAGATTTTTCTTTTGACTAAAATTAGCAAGCTCTTAGGTTAGTTGATCTTAGGTATATCAGACCATTCAGTCAATCAAAGGATGATTTAGATGATTGAACAACTATGAATTTTGGTAAGAAGCTCAATCATTTGAAACTTTTTTAAGGCATTCTCCATGATGACTAACTTGAATTTTGATATTTCAAATCTCCAATTTGATCAACAATCTTCCTCTACTTAGACATGGGAAAAAACCTTCTTTTAGAAGATAAATAGTATAAGAATACATAGTATAAACCTAGATACATAAAAATAGATAGCTTATGTACAATCTCAAGCTTTCCTTGAGCTAATGACTTCCTCTTGGTTTTTCCTTTTTGATTTTTGTTGCTTCAAGGCAAAAATGGAGGCCTTGCTGAGGGGTAAGTGGATACTAAAATAAAATTATAAAAGTAAGAAGCAAAGATCTCAACTAAATAAGTATAATTATAAATATGAAAAAGGTGAGCATGTTGCCAACAATGTCATCAAAAAATAATGTTGCTATCGCTTAGGTTTAGCACTTTTTAGAAAGAGCATACAGATTGAAAATAAATTAAACAAGTTTGAAATAAAAGTGCTATACCAATATATTAACTAAAATACATAAAGTGAGTATGAAGATCAATATAAAATATAAAATCAATAATAAATTCTATGGTAGTACCACATTAATAGATAAGCTATTATCAATCTAAAAATGAGAATAATAGAAGTCTACTTAATTAATATAAACCTGAAACTCAAATATCACTAGTAGTTAATATATACCAAAGGATAAGTAAAAGATACAATTATTTACAATGCACTTATAGATTGTCTTATTTTAAGGGTAATCCTCAACCTCCCTAATGTAGATTAAGTTACTTATGTACTTGCATTAGTTGGAGCATGACCCAACTTCCAATCCTTTCTTGATTTCTTCAAAATGATTGGATGAAAGTGGCTTTGTTAAAATGTTCATAAGTTGATTTTATAATTTGATATACTTAATTATAAAACTTTATTTTTGGACTTTCTCCCAAATAAAATTGTATCTAATCTCAATTTATTTTGTTTTGGAGTGTTGCATAGAGTTATTTGTAATGTTGATAGCACTCATATTATCACAATACATTAAAACCTTAGTTTGTTTATGCATGTAATTGTTAAGCATTTGTACCATCCAAATTAGTTGGACATGATAATTTCCAACAACTATAGTTTCCACTTTAGTTGTTAAGATGGAGATAGATGTTTGCTTCTTAGTCATCAAAGATGCAAGGTGTTGTCCTAGAAAGAAGCAATTTCTGGTTGTACTCTTTCTATCATACATCACTTTAGCTCAATCTACATTGGAATACCACACTATTGATATTTTAGTATGTCAAAACTTTGTAAAATGAAGGACATATTTGTTTGTATGCATGTCAAATTGTACCTTATAGGGCTCTACTAACTATGGGAGAATATTGGAATATTAATAGAGTAACAAAGCATTTTTCTATCAAGTTTGAGGATTGTTGGTGAACATGGAAGGACATATTTTATCCATGAAAGATGTCTTTCCTACCCAAAATATGTCTCCATATGGACAATATATCTTTCTAGAGTTGGATTAAAATTGTAGAAGATGTATTTTCCCAAGAGAATATGTCCTTCCAACATGAAAGACATTTTTCTCCCATATAAGACATCTTTGCTAAGAACTAGAAATTTTATAGAAGATGTCTTTCTATCATGCAAGATGTCTTTTCAGCTTTCAAGATGTCTTTTCCAGTAAGAAGAAATTTTTCCCACAAGGAATAGGAGTGTAGGAGGATATCTTGGGCTTTAAATAGGAGCTCTTACATGATAGTTGGTCATTAGTGGGGGTTCTAACAATTATCTCTCTCAAAGCTCTATAAAGGAAGCATGAACCAAATTTTTATTGCAACCAAGGACATTGAGCATCAAGCATATAAATGATTGACAAACTTATTCTTACTTGTATTGTGTTGTTGCATTCTCTGAGCATAAAGCAAGGAATCTAAAAGAGAGTTCATAAGTTTCTTAATTAATTTTCTCATTTTTCTCTAAGCCTTGAGAGACTATATGTTTTTCTTGAGAGAGATCACTCATTTGTATTATTATGAAATTAGAGTATTAGATTTGATAGTCATCTCTACTATAATCCTAAGGGGTTATGTGGATCTCTTGAGAGAGATCTCCTTGTTGCATTTGTTTGAGATGGAGTCTCAATCTTAGACCTAAGAGTCAGTTATAATAAAGCCATGTAAAGGTTATGGTATCCTTAAAATTTCATTTTGAGAATAACATGCCTAGAGCTGTGCAAGATTCTACCCTATGAGTGTGGAGGTACCCAAGTTATGAAACCACATATGTGCATCAAATTTTTATTTTGGTTATGAAACTTATTCATCCCCATCTAAGTTCTTAATTTTCAAGTGGTATTGAAGATTTTTTTACTCTTTTTTTGAGTGTAACAACTCATAGCAAACAATGGAGGGATCATCCTACAATAAGCTACCTATGTTTGATGGAATCAACTTTACATATTAGAAGGCTCATATGTAAGGCTTCTTCAAATTCATGGAGTTTGAAGTTTGGAAATCCATTTTCGAAGGATATAATCCTCAAATTAAAAGCATAATAGCTACCTTTGGTTCTACCATTACCATTTCCAAATCAAAGGGAAAGTAGACTCAAGTAGAAAAGAATAAAATTATGTTTGATTTTAAGGCTAGAAACTGTCTATATTATTCTCTTAATAATATAGAATTCAACAGAATAGCAGATGTACGTTTTTAAAAGAGGTTTGGGATATACATGAGGGAACCTTAGTTGTAAAGTAATATAAGTTACTATTCCTTCAGAGTAAATATGACAAGCTTAACATGAAGAAAGAAGAAAAGATTAAAAATTACTTTTCTAGAGTCAATGATATTACGGTTGTTGTTCAAGGAATGGAAAAAGATCTTCTAAAAAGCACAATCATAATAAATGTTATTAGAAATATCCAATCTAAGTTCAAAGCCAAAACTCACTACCATGAAAGAAATTAGAAATTTTAGTATTATGAAGTTTGAAGAACTTCAAAATGCACTTTTTCTTATGAGATGAGTCTCACAAGTGAAGGTGCTTAAAAAAAGTCCTATTACACTCAAGATCTCTACTAGGAGATCCTCTAAATAAAAATATCCATGAGATTATGAGAAGAAGAGTAAAGAATGAACTTGCTCTTCTCTCCAAATATGTTAAGAGACTTCTTGCATGAATGAGAAAAAAGAGTAATCAACAAGATAGAAAAGATAAAGATAAAGGTAAGAAACTTAAAAATTCATCAAAAATTGATATGTTTTCTATAGAATGTTGGATTTTTGATGGAGTAGATCATTTGACCTTTGAATATCCTAGTACAAACAAGTTAAAAAAGGAGGATTTTCTCAAAGAAGAAAAGAAAAAGAAGAATTTGTACACAAACTAGAATAGTGATAATAATGAAGAAGAAGTTAATGATGACATAGGAGAATAACATCCTCTATGCATGACCATTGCTTATGAGATATCTATAGATTATTAGTCTAATAATACAAAAGAAAAAGAAGGTACATTAAAAGAAAGGTTTGATATACTATGTGATGAGATAATTTCTTTTCAAAAGCAATGAAAAAAGTTGTTGCATCTTAAAGAATTAGAGATTGAATAGCTTCAAGTCAAATGCATAATTTTTGAAAAAGAAAACTTAGACCTCAAGGCTAAGAGTCAAAGTCTAACCCTTTCAATTAAGCAAATGAATAAAGAACTTGAAGATGTTAAATACATCAATGAGAGATTCACCAAAGGAAAAGAAATCCTTTGTGTTATGCTTGGATAAAACTGAGATTCAAATGATAAGAGAGGACTTAAGAGTAATTCTCAAGAGGATCCTTGAACAAGCATCTCTTGAAAATGGAGATACATTCCCAAGTTTGAGCATCTTTCCCAAATGATAAGTATAATATGTTATTAGTATAGAAAATTTGGACATTTATAATATTATATTCATTTAAGATTGAAGAATTTTTACAAGACTATACAATCCTATCAATTACAAGCAAGAAATGACACATTATAGGTTAAGATTATATGGAGGCCTAAGGAGAGAAAATAAAAATGGGAATGCTAGCCCAAGTTACTTTATCCATTGTAAAAAGGTTAACCTAGTACATCAACAATGGATGCTTATGACATATGAAAAGTAAAAAATCCTAATTCATATATTTTATTGAATAAATTTGTGGTAGCATAACTTTTGAAGATGATGCAAAATATTTTATCAAAGGAATTGAGACTCTAGGAGGTAAGAAATTTTCACTATTTAAGGAGGATTTTATGTGGAAGGGCTAAAATATAACTTGTTAAGTGTATGATTCAAACTATCAAGTAGTTTTCTCAAAGAATTTGTATTAAATAAGAGATTATAGTATTTAAAAAATTTTAGTTAATGTTTGTAGGAAATCAAATGTTTACATCACTACATTATTAGATGCTATTGACTCTAGAATGAAGTGTTTGATGAGTAATAGAAGTGACATACAATTATGAAATAGGAGACTTGGACATGTAAACATAGATATCCTAAGAACTCTTGTTTCAAAAGATATGATGTGTGAATTGCTTAAAGTAAAAGAGTTTAACATGAGAATTTCTGATGCATGCTAAAAAGGAGAGTAAACAAGGGTAACCCTCATGTCCATTAGATTTATTCCATGTGAATTTGGTAGAATCTTTTCAAACACTAACCTTTGGAAGAAAAAGATATTATTTATGATTATAGATGACTTTTTTCATTTCACTTGGGTTGCCTTTCTAACACTTTAAGATGAGGTTTTTGACAATTTGATAAAAATTTGTAATAAGCTAAAGAATGAAAAAGGATATGCAATTAAGATGATCAAGTGATCATGAAGAAGAATTTGAAATTGCCAAATTCAAAGAATACTATGATATTCACATAATAGATATCAATTTTTGATACTAAGAATACCATAAAAAATGGCGTTTTTGAGTGTAAGAATTATCAACTAAATGTAGTGGCTAAAACCATGATAAATGATAGAAATGTTTAATATCATTTTTGGGTGAAGCCATCAACATAGCATGTTATGTTTCCAACAAAGTTTTGATAAGATGATTCATAACCAAAACTTCCTATGAGCTTTGGTCTGGTAAGAAACCTTTAATAAGTTACTTTCATGTTTTCAGAGTAAACAAAGATATTCATTTGACCTCACTAATGCAGAGCATAAAAAGAGAAAGCAATATTTAATCACATGAAGCAATGGGATATTTAGTCACCTAAAAAACTTACTAATTATGCTAAGAAGATAGAGTAGAATAGGATAGCATAGGAAATTATGAAGAAAATAGATTAAGAAATAGTAGAATATGAGATAGAAATGAGGAATAAAATAAAGAAAATAGTGCAAGTAAAATAAGGTTTAGAATAAGCGTATATATCTCATTGTAGTATAAATGAGCTGATAGAAACAAAACTATCATTGGGTGAACATATAATTGGTCTTAAATATTTAGGAAGTTTAATGTTGTGAATTGGCTACATGAATGAGTGCTTTAAAAATATTCTATTCATGAGATCTAGAAATTGATGTATTTCTAGATCGAACAGAATGTAGGTATCATTTTGCATAAATTGAAACATCAGAAAAGGACCTTGCCAGTTAGGGGAGAACTTTGTATCTCTAGAGTTCAAAAAATGGTGAAGTACTAGATTGCCTTTATGAATTTCTTAGATTTTAACACATCTAGAGTAGTAACATCAAATGTCTAATTGTTATTCATATATATGTTAAAGTAAAGCTTGTCATTATTCTTTATGAGTATCTAGCTTAATGCATCACATGTTATTATTATCTTATTCTAAACACCAATCATGAAGAGCAACATGGAGAGATGGAATATAGAGCTCAATTGATGAGATTTCCTCAAAAAAATAGTGGAGGCTTGGGAGATCTAAATAGATAGTTTCTAATCTCTGAACAAACCATTCTTGTGCTAGATGATTCGACTAGTTAGAAAATTTTGGATATGACTAGTGGCTATATGAAAAGTGATATGATAGATCCAAAGAGTAAGGGATAGCTATATAATCTATGAGTTGACGAATGTTTGGTAAATGAAAATAATACTTAAGAGTGACCTTGTTAATGTCTTGAAATTTAATGCATATATGAATGCTATCATTCTTCTTGGGAACTACAACCATGTTGAAAATCTAATCAGAATAGTTGGCTAGATGAGTGAATACAACAATGTAGAGTTTAGTGATTATTCCTTTTATAGAAAGAGCTATAACTAGATGAATTTTCCTAATCTTTTAATTAACAAGTTATGTTGTACTAACTTTGAATCTAGAATAGGAATATCATTATACCCCTAAGTGAAAGTAATTAAATGTTTTTGTAAAGTTATCAAGATAGTTTCCTAAAGATCTTGAAAAAAAGCACAAAGCTAGAGGGTCTTTTTTTTTCTTACCCTTATGGCTGAGTACATGAGAGTCATTTAGACAATCATTCATTAAAAGAGGATTTTGATTGAGAAAAGAGAGGTTTGATTGAGAAAGTAGTTCATCCTTTGTGATGTCTAAAGGGGATATAAGTGAAGATGAACCTAATTCTAAGCCGATAAAAGAGAGAGCTAGAGCCCAATATACCTAGCTTGCAGGGTAGCTCAAAATTAGAGGTTGAAGTAGAGAAACTGGGTAGGTAACCATGTTCACCTAGGCTAGAATCAAATTAACTAGATTTTAGAAGAATTGTAGAAAAGAAATGATGCAAAATGTTGAAGCTAAATAATGTCAAAATATAGTCTATCAAAAATTTTTAGGGTGTGCATCATTTCCTCAAGCTATATAAGTAGCAAAAAAGGAAAGTTTAGAATGAAATATTTCATTTGCATCTATGAAATTTAGCAAATAATGTAAGAGTAAAGAGAAAATGATAGCGACACTAAGTGAAAAGCAAGAAATTGCATGTGGTAGTAGTATTAGGGAATAGTTTAGGAGTGAGACTAATGGTAGCATAGGATTACTACTCATTCCCTACCAAGGCTCAAACGTAAGTTACTTGAACCATAGTTAGAAAATTTTAGTAGAGTTGATGCTATTCCTCTAGTTTCCTACCATAATCATTATTAATTTTTATGATTTTGTGTATATTTTGGCTAGCAACTACTATGTTAGGTTGGGATTTAGTGAAAGCTAATAGTTTAAAATCTTTTGAAAGCTTATATTTAAGCTTTGGATTTGATTTTATGGTGCGGATTGAGAATCTCATAGAGTTAACTTTATTTTTGAGGGTTTTAAGAAAATTAATAGATTTGTAGCTAGGATTTTAATGCATGTATTTTCATGTTGTAATTCATGAATCCTAGATAAGAAACGTGTCATCTATAAAGAATTTTTGGCAATTTGAAATCTTGATGTAGAGAGACAATGTGATTTTATATCACTATTTTAGTGAATAGTGAACTACGATGCTAGGGTAAGAAAGTTCAAAGTTTTAAAGCTAGTTTAAGTTAAATCTAGTTAATGTTTTAAGTTTAGGATAGAGATAAGCACGTATCAATTTTTTTTGGTAAAATCCACAATCATCCTTGAAACACCGTAGAAATTATGAATCGGCCTAAGGTGAAGATTCACGATTCAGGCGAAAGTTTGTGACAAAAATCCAAAAGATAGAACAAGGCAAAGAGGCGCGCAACATCAAGTCTCCAAGTTTCCTGAAAATTTTGACCTTACTTTGTTTTCTCATTTTACGCTACATTACGCAACATAGCGTAGTGTCACTCAACATGACTCTGCTTAGCATAGCCCGATATTAGAAAGTAACTTATTTCGGCAAAATCGACGAAGTTTAAAGTCTAAAGACTTGTCACATATTCCACCAAGTTTTTTGTTCAAGCCCGAGTTTAAGCTCCATTACGCAGAGCAGCGTAATGAGCTTTGAGAAAGCCAAAGTCAGAGTCCAAAGAAGCGTGGCAGATTGATTTCTTCTTTTTTGCAGATTGGTCGCTTTACGCTCATTACGCTACGCAGTGTAGACAAGCGTAATTTATTGTAAAGTTGACCATTTTTTACACTCTATTACGCTTTGCGGTGTAAACGAGAGTAAAATAGCTGGAATCAACTACTCCCATGCTTTATTATGCTCTGCCACGCAATGCAGCGTAAACGAGAGTAATACAGCTTAAAGCCGGCTAAAGCAGTACCAGATACGCACCTGCTATCTACACGCACAATACGTTGATGAGTGTATTGTGCGTAATCATGAAGCGGCTTCAATGGAAGTGGTCGAAAATGTACTTTACCCCATTTCTGAAAAACGTGATGCGACATGACCAGTTTCAACATAAAGTTTACCAAGTCAACGACATTTGGAAGGTTCGTGACACGTGTCATCAGGGCCGTGCCTTCTCCACGTACTACCAAACCTATAAATGCTCTAGTTGAGGAAGAGATCAAAAGGGGGATCATCACCTTGGGCTCTTTTGGCAGCATCACCTTTTAGCAGAGACAAAAGGCATTTTCTTGAGCATTGGCAGTAGGAGCGATCAGTGCTTTGGCGAAAATACAGTTCTTTCCATTGACAATCATTGGCAGTTTTGAGCAGAGACTACCCAAGGCAAAGGAAGCAGATCAGAGATCGAGAGATCATATGGTGCAGTTGACAAGATCTATTGATCAGAAATAGTTGATCGATAGACATCCAGGCTTGACCATCCTTGCATCCCATCTTTGGCTTACGAGGTAGACTGAGCTTCATTCTGTACTCCTTGTTGAATGGTTTTCTTATTATTTTATGTATGCTTCGCACAAGATAAGCGGAGTTTGTCATTGGAACCTTGTATACAATATACTCAGTCTTTGGGTCAAAACATAGATCTTGGAATTGCGCATCCATCTTAAATCCGATCCTCCTTGTCACGTTGACGTTGTCATTATTTCAATTCATTTACATCATTTTCTAGTCCTTTTACGATTCATCAAATCAAATTGTTTTGCGGAATATCTATATAATATACATATTATCACAATATTCGTCAATTTACTGGTTGAGTAAGTTCCTGTTTGATCAACAAGATCGTTCAGGGCACCGCAGATTCATTTTCTCCAGCACAGCCCTCGCACGGATCCATGGTTAAGACTGTGTTTTCATTCGGTATTTTCCAGTGACCGACGTTTTCTGTTGTTACAGTTTTTTGGCACTAGAAGGAGGGCGATAAAGCTTCAATCCATATTTTATGGGTAGCCCTGTAATTGATCTATACCCAAGTCCATAAAAACGTAGATGTAATACCTCTAGGGAAGTTTATGAAAAATTGTGTGGTGTAGATTGGTCACAACAACGATTCCTTTAGAATCCTACAGGGTAGAAAGCCCAATCATAATTTTGTTTGGCCATTGCCTTTTAGATCCTATCGTTTCTTGTCATTAACCTACTTGAGAAATGGATTCTGCATATGCAACCACAGTCGCTATGATCTCGATCGACTCGGGTGCCACATCTGTAAATCCCATCGCCACCACCAAACCAGCTTCTAGTGCCATAGGACCTCAAGGACCATCACACCATTCGTTGAGATTATAGGGCAAGGATCCTGTATTCACCGTCGTGACTCCTGAAGAATATAATTTCATCTGCGTCAAGATCCAGACAAAGCTTGCCCTTAGCCGAGCCGAGATTGAAGCAAAACGAAATTTTGAGCTAGTCCACAGAGGGGGTGAAGATTTCACCCCTACCACCTATGACATTATCCCCCTGACTGAACATTATCATGAACTCCTGACCCAACTGGTTATGGCTAGGAGCCAAGCTACACGGTCCGTTCTAGAACCTCACAACAGGGAGGAAGAGGAAGATGAATTCGCAGCCCAGTTTGAACACGCGGATTGATACCATACCCTTAACCCCCACACATACATAAATCCCCTATTTTCTCTCATTGGAGAAGCCGTCCATCTCAATCCAGCCATGACCACCCAAACCCACATTCCTATCATCCTGCAGGCCACCACATAATCATCCATCTTGCAAGTGCAAATACCATCTCAAAATAACATGGGGTTAGTCTCATCACCATGTGTAATTAGCATTCCGTCGGTGGTACCTGCGTCTACCGCACCTCATTTCATTCCCCACGTGCAACCTCAAACCACGCTTATGACCCGCCCGGTGCAAAATCTGGTGTAACCCATTGCAAGGCAATAGATCACAACCACTATTCAATCATAGCAATCCATTCAACAACCCACGGCTGGTCAGTGGATCCTGCCTATTTCACATAATCAATCTACGCTATAAAGTGTGCAACCCTTAGCTGCACCTACCATGCATGTCCCACAAATAAACCCACAATACCCTTACAATCTCCATCCTACACACCTAGTGATAGCCAATCTCTCTGCTCAGCCTGGTGGGTGGTGGCTTCCACGGGCAGCCCCGTCCATAGGGATAGTCCCTGCAGTGCCACTTGTCAGTCAAACCATTGCTCCATTCCCATTTCCTGGCACTTCTTTTTCAGTTCAACCCCCAGCATCTCCTACGCAGACTTCTTCATCACCAAGTCTGGATCAAGCTTTTTTGCTTATTCAGACCCTCACTGAGGAAGTCAAGCACCTTAAAGCTGCTGGCTCTGATACGATACAAATCATGGATTTCTACCAGGATGATCCTATTAGCCCAGTGGTTTCTAATGCTCACCTTGTTACCTTTAGGTCCGAATCCTTATTATTACAGCCATGGCCTCATACAATTATCCATGTCTTTGCAATGTCTCTGGCAGGGAAAGCTTTGGATTGGTATTAAGCGCTCCCTCGCTCTTCCATCTCAACCTTGGAAGAGCTCCTAACACAATTCGTGACTTGCTTTAAGTATAATTTAAAGCTAGAAGTCATGCTAGACCAACTTATGGGAGTGAATTAAAATCCACTTGAACCAGTCCAGAGGTTTATACAACGATGGAGCACTACTTTAAATGAAATCCGTGAGCCTATCGTAGAAGCCCATCTGCTAGCTATTTTCAAAGGAGCATTTAATGACTTCATCAAGTCTAAACTATATTACCTTGCTCCTAGCTCCTTGAGTCAGGCTTTTACCCAAACTAAGAGCATCCAGGATGCTGTCGAGGCTAGTAAAGACCCAGCGTATGTGGCCTATAAAAATGCCAATAATAAGGGTAAAGACAAGGGCAAAGCAATGATGACGACAGTAGCTACGCTGGCTGAGGGTGCTAAGAACAAGAATAACAAGAAAACACCCACAACATCTACTGAGACCACGGCTAGTGCAAGCAGCACCAGCCAGGACACACCTGCCCCTAAAAAGCCCCCCAGCCAAGGCCAAACTTTGAGCATAAAGATCTCTCAAGATATATGGCCCTACCTATAAAGCATTCAAAACTATTGAAGCAATTATTAGGGGCAAGATACATTCAAAATAAGAAAGTATCCGAAGAAGCTCTGCAGCATCACAGATGTCATTGTGAATTGCTGAAGAATCCTTCTTTAGCCCTACCTAACGAACCACCAGTTCCGAGGTCTTTTAGGCTGGACCATTTTTGTGAATACCATCAATTGTGTGGTTACGACACCAATTACTACTGGGCATTGAAAGAAGACATTCAACGCATGATTGATGATGGTTCTCTGAAACTAGATAGCAGTAGTCCAACCCGTCCTGAAAACCAGGCGTTGCATGTGTACAAGGACTCATTAAACGCAAATAATGCACCGTACACAATCAACGTGGTAAGTACGGACAGTGAAGGGAAGGTACCACCTAAATAGCCCTTTTTTTTATGTGTACCTACTACTTCACCCCAGGGGGCAAGCTCTTCACCAGCAGTTAGTGGCGTCTCAAGGCCACCCTTCATTATTTGGGCATCCTCTCCAACTTTAACTCAACCTCATGTTGACAATAAAGCCGCGGCCATGCCCGCGCCCACTCCTAAGGTGCCTTTTATCCTTAGGGTACCAAAACCACTAGCTGCTCCTTTTACGTAGGGGTGAGCTTCTAACCAAAACCACCAATCGCCACCAAACAAAAAAAAGGAAGGAGATATGTCAGTTAATGCTACCAAAAACAAATCTATGCTAGGCTTCGCTAAGCCCAGGTCCCTGGCCTCTATCCCTGCACCTGTACCTTGTGGGCAAGACAAGGGTATAGGAATACAACCACCTCCCTTTAGTAGAAAGAAACATAATCCTCCGACTGATGCTGTTCCGCCTCGGGAGATTCGTCTCTTAAGGCAAATGGAAGAAGACAGAGAAGATAAGCAACCTAGCCGAGAACGGGACCTCCTCGACGCATTTACGAAAGTCAAGAAGGCTCTGAAATAGAAGAATACAACACTGATCCTCTATGACCTACTTATGACATCTCAAAAACACCATGAGGCTATGGTCCATATGCTGACATCCATACCAGTGGATAAAGGCTTACCAGTAGAAGAGGAAGTGAGACATGCTATCATACTTCCTCCCGTCATTGAGCAACCTAAACCAACCCCTTTGATCTTTCATGATAAATCCATCAAAGATGATCCAGAGAAAGGTCAAGTAACGATAGAACCCATGTTTATCACCATCCGGGTTGGTCAATATCGAATCCGGAGGGTTCACATTGACGATGGCGTGGCTGCGAATGTCATCCCTTATCCTATAGTGGATAAGTTGGGCCTGGTCGACCAGATTAGCCCTACAACGACATCATACCTAAAGTCATTCAATGGGGCATAGGTGCAAGTCAAGGGGATGGTGTGTATCGAATTTGTGGTAGGGGATCAATTCCCAACAGATGCCACATTTCTCGTTGTTGAGGAGATGCCCAGCTTCAACCTGATTCTAGGGAGGTCCTGGCTAGCCCAAATGAGGGTAGTTTCATCACCAATAAATCAAGAGATACACCTACCTTACACAGGGGAAGAGGTAGTAATACACGGTGATGAAATAACTCCTAGGACTATCAATAACGTCGAGGAGGAATGGGGTTTGGAGATCGAGATGCCAGAAAGTCAAACCCATGTCCAGACCCCCGAACAAGTTGAAATGAATGATGACAGCCTAGCCTTGGCAGACCTACCATTTCAGGGAGATGAGGATGATGTGAAAGAATCAGGTCACAAATCTCCTCGCCTTTACGCATCACTAAATGTAAAGGCCATTAAGAAACAATTGCGAGTTAGCAATTGATCTGAGTTGCATTTACACGCATCGTTACAGTTCCACTAGTTTTCTGCTTATGCTTATCAAATTTGATTGATAGTTTTATTTAATATACATACATGTATTTATGCTTTCTGTCCATTACGCTATTTACATTCCTCATTTTACGCCATTTATGCTTTTTGACTTCTACTAGTCATTTTAGCACAATTATGCAAATATGTATATTTCTATCAATTACACTCCTAGACGTACGCAGATGGCCCGCAACGACCTAAAACTAATGATGGCCCACAATGGCCTAAAACTAGTAAAGGCCCACAATGGCCTAAAACTAGCAAATTCATTCATCTATATCTTACTCAAACGCTATGTGATGGCCCACAATGGCCTTAAACTAGCCATTCCATTCTACAGTCATAATAATGCAACCTATCCAAAGTCTTTAAAAATTCTGTTTATGCTTTGTATAAATAAGGACATAAAATTAAACAAAATTAAATAAAAACCATAAACAAAATCTCATGAGTAATCTTGCCAACGTTCATATTGCCATTATTCAATTTCATCAATAAAGTCATGCGTAAGTCACAATTACGCATGCCCCCTAGTACCACTGTCACTAGTATCCCTTAAGTCTACCTCTAACCCTAACAAATCATCCTCGAGCGGGCTGTCCTTTTTAGAAAGTATTCCTTCGTGAGGAATGTCATCTTCACGGGGTTCTTGCACTAACACTGGCTCCCCAAGAGGATGGTCTGTGTCATTACACTCTTCTTCTTGAACACGCTCCTCACCCTGTTCACCTTCTTTATCTACTCCTTGAACCTACATACAATAAATACATAGGAAAAAAGCCATGATAGGATAAACCATAAAATTTAAGTTCAATAACATTCAAACTTACTTGCGATAGTCCTGCATCCATAGCAAAGGGGAGTTGGTCTAAACCGACCCATAGGTGTTGCATGATTTTGTCTTCGGTTAGCTCAGACCAAACTCCATCCCCCAGAATAGTTCCAGCCTTCACCTTCCCCTTCTCCACACTAGTCCATCAGGGTGGTTCAGGGAAGAAAGTAGGGACTGTAGTCTCTTCCTCGGGAAGAGTAATTTTCCTTTCTGGGGACACGCTTACCGTCACCTGCTCCTGGAACTTCTCGAAGGCCTTAGATGCACCAATGACGTCAAGGAACACCCGCAAGGATTGAGCTTCAATGACAGAATATCGATAGTGTTGATGATAAGCGAGACTTTCTCGCTTATACAGATGCTTGTGATATTTTTCTTTCTGCCCCCACTCTTGGACACTTGCACAAAAGTCCTTCCAGTCCTGGTTCTTCTGGGCCAAGAGTTCTATTTGCATCCTTTGCTCCACCAATTCGCGACTGGTTTGCACGCTGTTCCTAACCGCAGTCTATTAGTGAGCGTAGTCAATAACAGCCGTACGCCAGTCCTCTTCATCTATTCCTCACACTTGCAGGAATTCACATTGTGATTTTAAGTCTCCGACCTCTTTGGTCAGAGACATCCTTTCTTTCTCTGACCTATGCAGCCTCTTCCAGAGGTCTTCATTGACATTTTGACTCTCCCACAAGGAGTTGGTCAAGTGTAACGCACATTTACATATTTCCTTGTAAATGTTGCATGGCATGACTGCCCTTTCTGATGAAGGCTCCACTGTGTCCAGGTCAATGGGCTCCGTAGGGTCCCATCGAAGGTGAGCTCCTGATAACAAATATTATTAAACGTGAATAAACATCATAAACTTATAATAAAATAAACGTGTTATAGTGGTAACATACCAGCTCCAGGGTCCACGTGCTTGAGGTGCTTGATCATATCATTGACAACTTCTTCCATGAAGGCAAACTTATCAGGGAATTACCCCCACGCTCTGCTTGCAATGGCAGATGGGGATGCACCGTGTTCATTTGTAGTGTAACTAAGTCAAAATTTCTAATTATTAACAGAACTCCTTAAAAATTCTAATACACTGATTACCTCTACTTGTTATAGTGGGGAGTGCGTCAACGTTTTTCACCTCCTCTCTCTCCTCACGCACAAGGGTCTGTGCATCACTTATTCTAACAGTCAGGGCCTCCTCTTCCAAAACTGGGGCTCCTTCCCCATGCCGTAATACCACTGCCCCTATTTCAGGGATCAACCATTTCGTAGGTCTCTCTGTTCATGCCACATAACACATTTAAATGATTTAAAATACTTTGAATAAAGCTGCTTAATACAATAATTGCCATTACTTTCACTATGTCTTTAAGCTTACCAAGCGGAGGTTTACTCCGCTGAACTATGACTTGCATAGTTCTATCTGTACCACCCATTGGTTCAGTAGGCGCCTTGGTTAAGCGAGGCCTTTTACGCTAAACTGAGACATCTACTATCTCTGCAGCCAGATGCTTCCCTCGTGACACATCACTAGTATAAGTGGGAAGCGCCCTAGCTACGCTATCAGGGCCTTGCATTCGAGGTGCCGCTAAATCCCTAGTTGTTATAAACAGAGACTCCCCAATTCCCTCCAGAGGATCCTGTGCCCCGGTAGTGCCGAAGATATGAGAAATCCAAGGTTTGGATAACTGGTGTTGGTCTTGTAGGACATAGACCCCATTCCTTTGAACAACCAAAAATTTGGCAAAATGTCGGAGGCAAGCTATGAAGAAGGTGAAGTGCACACTGAAACGTGACTCGAGCTTTTGGCAGAGTCTCACCATTTCAGTGCGTAACCTTTTAGCGAAATAGCTTGCCTAGTCAAATTGGGTCCCTTCCTCTATCACCTCTCGCATAATACGGGCCTGTTCTATAGTAAAGAACCTTCCCTACGAGAGTGTTTTGGGGAAGGATCGGGCTCAGAAGAGGGAATAAATAGTCTTGGTGACCTCTAATTCGATCTTTTCGCAAGGGATCCCCTTGGTTTCCTTCTTGGTCCCTAGCCACTCCTCCAGCTCCTCCCGATATTTGACGCTCCTCCTTGATTTTTCCTCTATGGGAAGACCATCAGAGGGGATGTCGAAGAGGTCAGTGAACAGTTGAACATCGATATCAAAGTTTACACGTATGTGACACACATGCGTGCAAAAATGTTCAGCTCCCTCGCTGAAGGAGTTAACTAGGGTTAACATTTCGCTCGCAGGGACATCAGGGGTTATGGCTAAGAATAAATGCATTAGCCTCACTTTCTGCAGCTTGGTGACTAACGCAACTGGGACCACCATGTGGCCAAGCCAGCATTGGACCTCCTTTATGTCGCCATAACAGAAAAGGAGGGTGTTCGCCTCGCGGTCGAAAATAGTGATGGTAATCTCCTGGGATTCCCTAACTGATAATACATGGCACATGTAACATAGCGAAAACACTATTACACAACATTTCAAAACAAGAAAAAAAATATTATATCCTGTAACTAATAGCAGCAACAAAACCTTACCAGGGCCAAATGGCAAAGAAAATGGAGGGAGCTTCCTTTGCATGTCCGCGAGGGTAAGGGGTGGGTTCAAAGTCCATTCTTCATGTAACCACCCGAGATTCTGATAATTCTTAAAGGAATCAGCATAATGGGTGGGATACTCGTGAATGTCAAAGACCATTTGCCCCATTACACCAGCGCGTACGTTGCTGGTGGACGTAAACTCCTTTATTACTATTTCGGTCCAAGACAATGTATAATTATTACCTACTAATCCATTTTCGTTGATGAAAAACCTGTATCATATAACACATCACTATCCTATGCTTCGCAAATTCAGACATTAGGAACATAATGACAGTACTGCTAATAAAATAACTTACCCTCTCGAATAATACACCGTGCCTGGGGGATTTTGAAAGTAAGTCGAGACATGACGAGCCACGAACAAAGTATTATACGCATGGTAGTAGCTAAATCTGGGCATCTCCCAGATCCAACTTAAGCACCTCAACCCTCTAGCGCTAAGTTTGCGGTCTTGGGGATGTCCAGTATCAATAGGCCCGTCTGTCAAGAAAGCCAGGACACCCTGCGTAGAACCCACTAACAGATGTTCCAAAATAGCGTTGGCCACATCACCCGACAGATGCGACCATACAATAATACTATGGTTATGCAGCAAAAACTACAAAAACTCTAGCGCACCTTTTCAGAACCATATGGCCCTCCCTTGCAAATGAGTCTGAGGGGGAGGAACATTGGGTACGATAGGGTTTATACAACATAAAACCCTGACTATATCCAAAACGATTAGGACACTTTTCACCATGATACTGTATAGAAAATAAACACGTTATCACCTAGATTCTGATTGCATGCTTAAACTATAGCCAAAATTTACAAAATTACGCTCTAGCCATACAGCTGAAATCACCTAAACCCTTTGTTAGCGACCATTTGGGATGCGACCTCCAACGAGTGTCCTCGAACAGGATTTAGGTGCCCGCTGGTCTCTGGCAACACCAAGGCCCAAATACCTCCAAATAAACTCAGTAGTTAATGTGAGTATGTGTGTGTGCTGTTGCGGCGTGTGGTTGTGAGAAATGTAACAATTGCATTGCGTGTAAACTACAAATGACTTACTTTAAAGAGATTCAGCCAACTTTGCCAAGTACTGTGAGTTGTTGAAAGTTTCCTATTTTGTTC
>MNCI01012476.1:46918-82906 GCA_015680685.1 Gnetum montanum | reverse complement strand
TCCTCTTGAAGACAAGTGCAATGCTCATGTTGTAATTCCTCTTGGGAATAGGGACAACACCTTCCAAGAACACAAAATAAAAATGACCGTTATTCACAACCTTGATGGCCCAACACCATGTCATATAGATATGATCTCCTTGGGAAAGGAATGAATTGTTGCATCTTAATTAAAAAAATTAATTAAATAAATACTTTTGTTGTTTTTATGTTTAAGGAATCAATAGTAAAATAAGGAAAAACCTTGGGCTTTATTCATCACAAAAATTCTAGAATTTGCATTAATCAAATGATTTTGACCTACATAAGCAAGGTAGCACTTTAATAAAATCTAGTTCACTTATGAATGTTACCACTCAAAACATATACAAGACAAGACAAGAAAATAAATCAACTTACCCAAGGAAGGAAGAGCTCTTCATACAAATCAAATGTCAAAAGCCAAGTGGAAATAAAAATAATGACTAAAATATGTATCAGAGCTAATCCTAGGTATTTATTACTTTCACAAAGAAATAATGGAGGAGGTTCATCTATGTCTAGGCATTAACAAAAGTCCATCAATCTAGCCCTTCCCAATTGAAATTCACTTTCAACACTTTGGACCAAATTTAGGTAAGTAAGGGGTGCATTGATGTGGGTACATCTAATAAGGCTTTTAGTTCTAGTAGTTCTAATTCATACTTGACTTGTCTAAGTCTCTCCATTCAACATCTTCTTCTTGTTGATACTTAGCATAGAGGCATCTTCCTTGTATCTATTCCATTTTATCATGTGTTTTAACATGAGCACTTTTAATATTTATAAATAATTTCATATATATATTTAACTCAATTTTTCCTTCAATAATTAGTCACTGGGTGCCTTCTTGCTTTTTAGCTACTACATACAAATACTATTGTACACACATAGCTTCAACAATTTGTTTGTATGTTGGTATGGCATATTTCTTTATTATTGTGACTTTTTGCATATAATTTCATCTGTTATTGATTTGTATGATACGTGGAAATTTTTGTATTTAAACGGTTTTACTTTCATCTTTATTATACATTTAGCATCCACAATGCTAAGCCATGCTCTTTTCATAGTGGCAAGAAATTCTCCTTTGGTCTTTCCTACATAAATAATAATAAAATATATAGAATAATACCAACCACTTATGGTAGTTGCTACATCTAGCACTTGTGCAAGTGGAACAACAATATACTATTTAGCCAACTCTACTCAAATATTACATGTATTTAATTCAAGTAAATTTTAGGCTTGGTACATGCTCTAAGAGATGAAATTCATCCATGATCTAGAATCTAATAGAGCTTTGAATGACTTATGTTTTGTTATTTGAAGATAAATCAAAACACTTCTTAGATCTATTTATTTCTTGGAAAGTGTTCATATCTTTATGTAATGTGTTATTATTTGTGTAAGAATCATAGTATTGATGATGAAATCATGGTAGTAACTAGAGGACTTAGTGTGAAAGGAGCAAGATTAGATTATGTTGCTATCATTCAATTTTTTCTAGACTAGCCTAGAAGAAGAAATGTTTCCTAGATCTTGCTTCAATCATATTGGTTATTTCTTTTTGTATAGTAACTACCCTACTAGCACTTTTCTACTACAATTGTTTTGAGAGTTCTCCTTGCCTTGCTAGTAATGGTATTGGTGGTAGAAGATTGGAAGCATGATAAGGATAAATTGCTAATAGTTAAGACATATAAGGTTATAACTTCATATGTCAGGTTTTAGGTCTATGTTACTTAGCTAGATACTAGAAAGAGGAAGCTTGTGTAAAAGTATTACTCAAAGATATAGGATATTTGATGTCATATTGGTAGGATACTATTACCTTAGTGATGGAATCTTCCATAATTGTGGTTATTGCCACCATTGTTGAACTACTTTTTTCCTTGAGGATAGGCATCACTTGGATAATATGACTGTTGATAGCATTATCATTAATTATTCTATGAATAAGATAATTACCTAGGTATTTGGTTTTTTACACATTTCTAATTCAGTACATATGCCCTAGACTCATGTAGTAACCATAATAGGATAACATCCCTTAGGATGCTCATATTGGTACATCTTACAATCATTATCATCTTCTAAACTTGAGTCCATAACCTCCTCTATTACAAAAAATTTTCTTATGTTTTTATAATTTTAACATCCATTATCGAATTTTCTTTTCCTATTCTTATTTTTATTGAATACTTGTTTAGTTCTCTCCTTTACTATCTTAAGTTCTATTAAAAATTTTTAATCCATAAAATCTGATATTTTCTCTGCCTTTATTGCAATTTCTTTCACTAATTTTTGTATCAGTGAGTCTTTCATTGGATCATATATTCTATTATTTCTAAATAGGATGATTTTCTATTATATACCATCCCTTCTTCTTTTGTCACTTAATCTAGTAATCATTGAATTTGATGAGCTATCATCTTGTACAAACTTTCTTTATCATATAATCCAAGGTTCTTACTTGTTTTGTTTCATAATCCATCAATGATATGTTGTAATTATTTTCTCTAGAAAAATCCATGAACTTGGTAACTATATAATAATGAATAATATTTTCTCATTATTTGATCAAAGGATTCATGTATCTCTTGTTTCCATTCTTGAATTTGCTTCCTTAGATTTGATATTGATGGGATGCAATATTTCATAGGCCACGATATCGCAATCCACCGTAATGTCTATAAATAAGAAGTGGCTCTCTCTTGTTCAGCATCCTAGTTTTAGATTGTAGTGAAACTCTAGCAATTTGATCCCTCCAGAGTTAGATTATTTTTCTAGTGTCTACCCGCAACGTGGTGAATGTAATTGTACAGCAATTTGATCCCTCCAGAGTTAGATTATTTGAGTGTGACGTACTTGGATGCACACATGACTAACAATAAAGATCCAGATTACTTCATCATTGAAGCATTCACTTTGTTATTTATTTTTTTATTTATTTAATGTTATTTACTATTTTCTCTCTAACCCTTAAAATCCTAGAACGTAGAATGAGTATGACTTGATTACGAGCATTTAAGTGTGACTACTTGGTATCCCAGTGGCATACCTAGGATCTGCACTTGGTAATCCCAGTGGTAGTTGTGCATGAGGTCCAAGATGTGTACGGATGATCAGGGAATAAGCTGCTTATCACACTTAGGCTAGATTATATTTTCTTACCTTTTCCTCCTGGCTTAGCTTAGTTAATATTTTTTTCCACTGCCTTTAGGAGTAGCGTAGAATTAGGAACACATCATACACCTCACTCTGGACTAAACCATACGTGACAAATATAAATACTAGTCCAAGTGGGAAGATAGCGAACTACGACCTAAGGTTAACAATCTACGTGCCGCAACTAGTCCATCTGCGGAGTTCGACCGGATTGTGCGTGAGAACGCTCGTATTCGTATGGTTGAGTGTAGGGGTATCTTGCCACTCATCATAGGCGTCGTTGCTGGGGATGGTGCTAGTTATCTAGATTTGTTATATCATACAAGGTCACTATAAAGAACTTAATGATATATCTCTTAGAAAGAGGAAACAATTATAAAAAGTCACATACAAATTCACACATAACTTCACAACAATGTCGCTCCTACAAGATAATAATAACGCCACAGTTAGTGAGGAAGTTCATTGGAGAACCAAGGAACTATATGATGATGAAGATTGAAGTATACAACCTAAAGTGGTAGTTTCTTATAAACATGAACAAAAGCAACATCATCACAACATATGAAGAAATAACTTACCCGATGACGATGAACCCTCACTAGCCACTACAAGCTTAACGTAGATACAAGAGGCTATTTGAATCTCATGTAGGCATCGTAAAGAGAGTTCACTACCTAGGCTTGATTTAAATAACTTTCCTAAATTTTCAAAGAGGCTATGACTTAGATCCAGATCAACATTTACAAGCCTTCTACGAGGCCTGCACATGGAATAACATTGATAACGGGTGGCAAAAAATTAAGCTCTTTCCTATGACACTTGTTGACCAAGAAAAACTATGATATAGATCATTAAAACAAAACTCAATACGAAGTTGGTGAACAATGGTAGAAGCCTTTAATGAAAAATATCAAACCTATGCAAGAGTGTCAGCCTTGAGGAAACAAATCCAAGGATGGAAATAAGCACAACATGAAACCTTGGACATGGCCTTAGAAAGATATTATGCACTATTAAACAACTGTCTAGGCCATGGGTTTTCTGAGGAAAGGCTAATGTACCATATCATTGATGGGCTACGTAATGACACAAGAGAGACCTTAGGAAGATATGCCCAAGGTCAGCTATACAACTTATGAACTCACCAAATCCAAGAGCTTATTAAGTGGGTAGCAAAAGAATAAGGAGAATTAGCCAGATGGGAGAGTGTTAAAAAACATAAATGGGACCAAAACTTCAACTTAACAAAGGTTCATGATCATGACAAGGAGAAACCAACCAATCTCAAGGTGGAAACATCATCTTTTCCTATACAACAATCATTAGAAGAAGCTGAGGCAAAGATAATAAGATGTTGGAATGGATGCATCAAAAGTGTGGAGAATATATCAACAATATTGGAGATAGAGTTTTGACAACACAAGAAGCAACAAGAAACATTAGAAATTCAGAAAAAAAGAATAAAGAAAATAAGTGCTCAACTGCCAATCCTACGTATGAATGTAACATATGCTTGTATGATTACCCCAAGGGCCAATGCCCAATATTGTTACATTTAAAAGAGCATTGGGAAAACAAGTTACATCTAGAGTTCATACAGAGATATTGTGTTTGATCATAGTGGCAACAATCCCAGTCATGGGGGAGACTACCCTTATATTGGAGGCACCCTTCACATTTTCCAAACTCAAATGCTTATCACGTTCAATATCCTATTTCTCCATTTGGGCCAACACACTTTATCTCACCACAATACCATTCTCCACAATACTATTAGCCCATACCTCCAACACAACCACCACCTTGTGCACCTTATATCCCTCCTAATTTCCAACATTCTCACCCTTTCCCTCCTTCCACAATGCCTCCAACTATTCCTCAGGTGCTTGTACAACAACAACCCACGAACAACACTTGTGCTACTACTTCCAATAGGAGTGAGAAACCTCAGCAACATCAAAAATGCCCCTTCTTTAAACACGACCATAAGAAGGTACAACCTAATTTTGAGGCCACTACATCTTCAAACTTAGCACAAGTCCCACACTATGGTGCACCCTTACCTTCGAATCCAATGCCTCATGTAACTTTATCAGGGCCACCAACCAACACTCCAACAACCATACAGCCCAATGAACACAACCATGGGAGGCATCATCACAATGCTTGCATACCATCAAAAAGTCACAAACATTATAGTGGGTCAACTGNCATCTTCCATTTATTAATCCTAGCCATACTCAACCGCTTAGTTATGGGGGATATCCCCCATTTCAATAACAAGAAGGATTAATAAATATTTTTTATTTTCTTTAATTTTACAAATTTTTATTTTTCAGTTTTAATTTTTCAACTTTTTGTTTTCTCTTCTTATCTTTTTGTGTGTTTTTTCCTTTTACATTTTTTGTAAGTAATCTTATCAATGAATAAAACACGCATGTGGATCATTGGTTAAGGTGTGTTTTATGTTATTAAGTCATGAGTGATCAATTATTTGGAACAATGAGCCATTACACCAACTCATCCACTTTACAAATAAGTAAAGTTCAAAAAGGAAAAAAAAAAACAAAGTACCACAAAACAAAAATCACTCCTCCCTTGTACTAAATGCCAAGTGATCATACGCCTTGTTGTTATGGTACTCTCATAGTTGTTCATCATGGGATGAAATAATGTGATGTCACTGATTAAAAGGATGGACTTCGTCTTGATCTTGGAATGACGGGTTAATGACATGTTAATCATGTTTTACACACAGGATTTTTTGTGCCCTATGTCAGTTACCTCATGTCCCAATCTCTATGATTCCTCTCTATACTTCATCTCATCTCACTCTTCATGTAATTGTAGATCCTTTCCCATGTAGCATATAATTTTCATCTCATTCCAGTGATGTTTACATGTGTGCTTTTTGTGGAGTTAGTGTAGATTACATTTAACCCTTCTAGTGCCCACAGACACTTTAAGTGTGGTTACAGAAGGGCATTATAGGCTGGAACCTATTTTGGGAAGGACCCACTTGTGTAATTTTTTGTAATCTTCACTAATTCTCTAGCTCAAACGCACAATTTCTTATCCTCAGCTTAATTTTTCATAATTTTCTTTCCCCGTTATTATCCCTCTAAATTTTCACGTTCTAATGTACCATTAAATTTTCTTTTTCGTAACCGCCAAATTTTTATTGCTAAAGTTCACATCATTATCATTACGAGTGCCTCTCGAATCAATGCAATTACCCTAGGACATCTTAATACTTTCCAATGTCCTCAATTTCCACAATTAATTTCAAGAAAAATCATTAGAAATTTGGTATTTTCTTAGTGTCTCACATCATTAGGGATGAGATATTGCATACGCGATATTGCGTCCCATGGGATATTGCGTATGCGATGTATTGTATGTGATATTGCATCCTATTTTCCTATAAATCGGTACCCCCACCGCAACACTTAACATCATTTTGCCATTCATGTGGGGGGAGTTGTTGAAATTTTTCTCTACAACTTACGATTTTGTGGCCCTTGCTTTTTCACTCATATCTCGTGCACTGGTGCTCCGATTTTAATTCTGTTTGAACCTACTTGAAATCGGAGTGTTCAGTTTAGTTATGGAGGAGAGACACTTGCCGAGATACCCCTACACTCAACCATACGAATACGAGCGTAGCAAGTGCAATCCGGTTGAACTCCACAGACTAAGTGCCTACATGCCCCATGGAACACTTAGGGTTAATTATTCATTGTCTTCCCAAACTTGTAGTTGTCATGGTGTATGGTTAAGCAAGTCTGAGGTATATGATTCTTATAGTTTTTATGTTTTATGTCTCCTATGATAACAAGGTAAAGGATTGAGAAACTAATTACTAACTCTAACTAATGAACTAAGTCTAATTTACCCTAGCATTAGCATCCATTCCCACTTACTGCACACACCCTAAACCGATGCAACCATGACTACCAAATGCTAATCGTTGCTAGGATTACCACGCGTAACACACATACTCGAAGTGGTCATACTGGGGGACTTAACTAGGAGAAAAGAATTGAGAAGGAAAATAGTAAATAATAAGTAATAAATGACAGGTAATAAATAACAATAATAAATCCCTATTCCATGCACTACAAGGTTTATCCATGAAGCTCGTCTTTATTTCCATAACAAACTTGTGTTCAAGTATAATGTTTGCTCGAATAAAGATCCATTAACTTTAGGACTCCCACTACGGGCACATGGAAAATATTCTATCTCTGGAGTGATCAATATGCCACAGTTTCCCTACTGTCTAGCCTAGGATGATGAAACAAGGGAGAGATGCCTCTTATTTATAGATATGAAGGCGCACTACGATATCCCGTACACGATATCATAGGGGAAGACACGATATCGCATATGTGATATTGCAAGGGATGCAATATCGCAACGGCTGTGATATCATGTATGCGATATCACATCCCATCATACCCCCATGACTAAATGAAAACTTTTCCTTGAGTTCCTTACAATAATATCGGGAAGGTATGGAATTATTAACACAAATGGATCTAATGGGATGACATGTGAACAGATCATCATTACAAGACACAACAAAACTGGTGTTCATGACAACATGGGTGAACACCTAATTACATTGACATCAGGCCTCATTTGGTAGCTGAGAGAAAAGAGGAGAGACAAGAAGAGAGAAGAATTCTTGTTGCTTCCAACGCCAAGATTATGCCTTTCGTTGTCCATCCGTAAGTGCATCATCGATCTTGCTCCTTGCATACCTGCTTCAGTACTACTCCATTCCAAGTGCTCCTTTCAGATCCAGTCTATTATTGCATGATCACCATCTGCACACATAACACAGTCTTATATTAGCAAGGGTAATTGTATTATCATGTAATTGATACCTTGCTTCGATGTAAGTCCATTAGCTGAGTTGTGGTATCACTGATTGCAGATCTAGAGATATAATAATGATGACTAATGAAGGTGTAGGGGTAGCAAAAAATCAAAAAAATTGGAAAAAAATTGGGCCCCATACCCCCATGACTAATCGCAAACCTTTGGTAGTGAGAGAATGGAGAGAGAATAAGAATAAGAAGATGGAGAAAAAGAGACAACTAGGACATCGATAAAGTGGATGTCAAGATGGAAACGAACAAAAAAAATGGATTGCAAAATGTTAAGGAAAAGAAGTTAACTGGTGCACCAAATAGGAATGCCAGTGGATATTTCACAAGGCAGACTCATGCCCGTAATGCCCTGACAACCCCACAGTCAAAGAGTCTGTAGGCTCTAGTAATATCCTGTGGAATAAGAGTTAAAGTCTTAACCATAAGAATTTACCAAAAAGAAAACAATATATCTACCAGAATATACACTAATGATACAACCAGCAATGAGGTGAACAATGAAGAGAAGGATGGAGAGAATAGAATGGAATGGAATCCCAAGAACAAGGTGGTGTACAACCCCTTGTGTGTTTCATGATTAATGTGACATGGCAAATCTCATTCCAACTCCAGCATCAAACCAACCACATCTAGTGACTTCACATCAATGCACGTGGCCAAACCATACACTTGAACAACAAGAATGCTTCCTCCAAGAGCCACCACCATTCCGACAAAACAAATGAGGAGAGAGCGAGAAGTGAGAAGGGCCTTAGTTAGAGGGAACATTTTGGGTTCCATAACCAGTGCTTGTAGCATAAGAGATTATTTCATCTAAGGGGTGTGCTTTGAATTCTCACTTTCTTTGTTTTATTTTATTTTCTTTTTTCTCATTGTTCTTTTTTAATTTTTTATTTTTTTCTTATATGTTTTTATGCATGAGAACCACACCATGCAAAGACTTCTTATTTTTATTGTCTCAGCTTCCAATAATTGGGTAACATCATAATGGTAAGAAAACTCAAGAAGAAAACATCCAAGCACCCAAGAGAATGGCCAACACAAATGCATCAAGTTCCCTTGAAGTCACACCCTTTTCAAACCTTGAGTCCTTCATTAGTTTGAGAAATACCCAATCACCGATTCATTAAAGTTCTTATTAGGAAGGGATTGTACATTTCCAAGCCAAGAGAGACCATAGACTTGTGGATGAATGGATGAAGTGGACTCATTACCTACCATATCAAAAGAAACATACCTTAGTGTCAACATCGTAACGTTAAGGTAAAAACCAAAAATTAGAAATCAATGAGAAAAATAGTTCATCCCATCATGAAGAACACCTATTAGGTGATGAACTTACAAGGTGGGTAACACACACACACAAACACACACACACACATACACACAATGGAAAAGTATAACAATGTTGTAAAACAAAAAGAAGAAAAGTTAAAGAAATTTGTAAAACAAAAACTTGTAAAACAAAAATGTGTAAAACAAATAGGTGTACAAAAATTTTGTTAAACAAAAACTCATAAAATAAAAAGATAAAATAACTAAGGGCCTCCAATGATCAGCATAGGTGGCCATCTCCCCCATGACTGAATTCCAAGGGAGAGATCCGAAATGATGAATGTCTATTTGAATTTCATAACAGTGGCCAACTTCTCCCCATTGATGTTTTTAGGTTGAGAAGTGGAAGTTGGCGACAGTCATATTCCAATGTGTATTCCTTCGTTATTAGCATGAGTTTCATAGTTCATTCCATGCATATTAGTTTGCTCTTCCGAGTAGTTGTCAACCATGGGGCGTCTACTACTAGTGTGCTTGCTACATACAGGCACCTTTGAATTTGTATTTCTTGGGCATACCGATCACATGGAAGCAATGTTGAGCATTCTTCCATGTCATCACCCTATGAGTTACTGTATGTGATGCATGAAACTTTCTTCTTCTCGATCTTTCCATAAATATTTACCATAGATATCTGCAAGGAAAGATCGTGGATCCCTAGGTACGCATCTATTGTACTTAGCCATGGCCTTCCCATTATAATTGGGAAGCCCCCGTTGTTACTGTTAACTTCTACCACCAGGAAGTCAGGTGGGTATGACCACCCATACACAATGGTGATGATATCCTCCACCAATCCCAAGGGAATGGTGATGGACTGGTTAGCCAGCTCCAGTTGAATGTTGCTCTTCTTAAGTTAGGACAGGTTCTAGGCTTGATACATTTCTCGTGAAATTAAGTTGACTCTGGAACCTGAGTCAAGAAGAGCCTTATGTGGTTTATTCCCAGAAATTTGTAAATAGATTAAGGAGCTTCCAGGGTTAGATAGTTTCCTAGGAAGGTGGCCTACCTTGATCTAGTTGGTTACGGTATGCGTTAACATAACCGTATGTGTACTCTATTGTTGGATTGAAGGGTGCTCTGAAGTGTTAGATGGTGGAGGTGTATTTGTGGACTCAACCACTTGTTGTTGCGAGAGCTTGTTTGGGCTTCTGATTCTGAAGAAGGGTCTCCTCTTTTTATAGTTGTCAGAACCAACAGTAGGTTGAATATTTACAGCTCTCACAGCGTTATGTTGCTACGGTTGAGTAGGGAGTTTCCCTTGCATTGTTGGAGCAGGTTCTATGGGAACTACTGGTGGAAGAGGTGCAAATGGAGTTGGAGGATGGTAGGTATGTGGGGCACCTCCCAGAGGAGGAGTCCTTCTAAAGTACTTCCAAACTTGGTAGTAATGTTGGGGAGTTGTGTGACCCATAGAGTCATTTGAAGAAATCAGTTGCTACACATAATATCCATATGGGTTTGGCTATCGGTAAGGGTACTGTTGTGTTGGTGGTGGCATCCCCCATGACTGTGGGTATTGCCACTACTAATGTTGTCCCATGGGTTGTGGAGGATTTTCACTTGGATAGTACGTTAATGGTTGGTGGAACTGCCTTGGGTTACCTTTAGGATAAGGTAACCTTTGGGGTGTTTGCCATTGGTTGAGTCTTAGATTAAGTACATACACCCCAGACTCCTATAGATGTGAGATAATTGGACAACATCCCTTAAGATGGTCATATTCATAGATCTCACATCCATCGTCATTGTTTGTTTTAGAATCCACAACTTCATCAGAGATAGTAATTTTCCCCTTACCCTTTTCATGTGCAGGGCCTGAATCTCTCTGCTTTGTCTTACCTTTGTCACTACTTCGTTCTTTTAGGTCTGGAGTCTAAGGAATCCCACAATTGATATATCTTAGCCAATACTTCTATTGTTAGTTTTTGGATTGGCAAGATTTTTCTGTTCACCAACTCTTCAAGTGGTGACTCATCCTCCTCGTCACAAAATTTTACTCCCTTCTTTCGAAGGGAGGGATCATGGTTTTATTCTTCCGCACTTTCCCTATTTTGTAAATCACCTTCTTCTTTTGCTACTTGTTCCAAAAATTAATGTATTTCATGGGCTCTAATTTTTGATAGTCTCCCTTGGCCATAAGTTCCAAGGGTTCTTCTAGTTTCATGCCTTAGCCCATCCATGATGTGGTGAAGTTGATCCCACTGAGCATACCCATGGCCCAAGCAACGATGTAACAATGTGTAGTAGCAGGCCATGGTAGCATCCAAGGGTTCATAAGTACCTTGTTTCTAGCCTTAGCTCTACTTATGCAAATTAGACACTCTGGAGTACATTTGATACTTATCGTTGAAGAGTTGTAGCATTGTACTCCACCTCCTGATAGTTTCCGGCTCTAAGGACCGGTACCAACTCTGTGCTTCTTTGGTGAGTGTCCTAAGAAACAACTTAAATTTTTTCCACTCATTTTCTATGTTCTGCAAGGCATAGGTATCGTGGAATTCCTATAAATGATGCTGTAGATCTTAGTTGTATCCTCCTTCAAAGCATGGGATATTGTTCATGTCTAAGCATTTGATCTGACTATCCTTTTGATGCCTTGTTGGAATCCTAATAGCCTTTGTTATGTTGAGTATACTTCGTGTTGTAGTACTGGCTCATCATGATCATCTCTTTCATGACATCTGTGATGTTTGTGTTGTTCCCTACTCTCCTTTCATTCATGCCCTTATCCTTTCTCTCGACTTTCCCATCGAGGTCTCTTTTTTTGTCTATCCCTATCCTCACCATAATGTTCATGGTGGCTGTACCCAGATGTAGAAGGAGAGGGTGAGTGGTGAGATGAAGGAGAAGAAGAAGGGTAACTATTTCCATGGTGATGTTTCTTGTCTTATCGTCTACTACTATAGCCCCAATCATAATGACAATCTAAGTGTCCATCCTTAGCATGAGTTGTTGTTCCCTCTATGAACAACTGGCATTCACGGGGATCAGAACCAATGTTATGTATCATTGATTGTAGGTTCTGATGCCTTACCTCCTCACCATCATTAGGAGGGGAAACATCATTTGTTAGAGAACCCATTATAATGGGTTCATCATCTCCTATTTGGCTAAGGACATGCGGGGCTTTGCCCTTCAATAGTGTATGTTGGCTCTCCTGCCTCAAGTCCCTGATACGTTGTGGTTCTATGGGACGATAATCCATCATGTCAAAGTCTTCCACAATGTATTCAGCATACAGTTCTATCATGCCAATCTGTGCCAAAGCACAGAGGATCATGTTAGGGACTGATCGATCTAGAGGTAACACAATGTTACCTTGCAAATCTCTCCATCGCAGCTATTCGTCTTGATGGAGGATAAAGGTAAATTCTAGAATATACTCATCAGGATGAGTATAGAATATCTGGTATTGTTGAGGACTTAGCTAATTTCAGTTACGTGTTTTTGATTGTCAACTATTTCATGTATTATCCCTAGATGGTGAGTTGCTTTTGTTAAAAGAAGACATTGTTATTTATCAGTGTGCTAATTTTACCGTTATATAAATTTTTGTTTTCATTAACCTAAAGGTTCTTTTAGGCTCCCAACGATATGAGTGATATCCTATGTTCTATTCAACGTACAAACACTTAGTCCCCGGCAACGGCGCCAATGATGAGTGGCGAGATACCCCTACACTCAACCATATGAATACGATCATAGCACATGCAATCCAGTTGAACTCCATAGACTAACTTCCTACACACCCCATGGAACACTTAGGGTTAATTATTCGTTGTCTTCTCATAGGATGAGTGGTGGGTATCCCTACACTCAACCATATGAATACGAGCATCGCACACACGATTTGGTCAAACTCCGTAGACTAAATGCCTACACACCGCTTGGAACACTTGGGGTTAATTAATCTTTGTCTTCCCAGGCTTGCTTGTATGTGTCATGGTGTATGGTTAAGCAAGTTTGAGGTATATGATTTTTATAGTATTTTATGTTTTTCTCCTATGCTAAGAGGTAAAGGGCTGAGAAACTAAAACTAACTCTAACTAATGCACTAAGTCCTAGCGTCAGCATCCATTCCTACTTACCATACACACCCTAAACTATGCAACTCTAGCTACCAAATGCTAATCGTTACTAGGATCACCACACGTAATGCACATGCTCGAAGTGGTCGTACTAAGGCACTTAACTAACCTAAGTGTCATAAGAATCCATTCCTTGGCTAACCGTACACATCCTTGAATGCTCGTAACCAAGTCGTACTAATTCCACGTTCTAGGAGTTTAGGGTGAGAGAGACTAATCACGATGAGTAACCGATTTCTTGACTAACCATACACATTCATAAATTCTTGTAATCAAGTCGTACTCATACCATTCTAACAATAGGTAATAAATAACATGTAATAAAACCTATCCATGTACTACAAGGTTTATCCACAAAGCTCGTCTTTATTGCCGTACACAACTTGCATTCAGGTACAAAGCTGCTCGAATAAAGATCCATTCACTTGGGGACTCCTACTATGGGCACATGAAAAATAATCTATCTCTGGGGTGATCAATCCACTAGAGCTTCACTACTTTAAGCCTAGGATGAGGAATAAGGGGAGTGTCGCCTCTTATTTATAGATATGGCAGTGGACCGCAATATCGCGTACGCAATATCACATGGGATGTGATATTGCGACTGCCGCGATATCGCGTACCCCCATGACTAAATGAAAACTTGTCCTCAAGTTCATTACAATGATATCGGGTAGGTATGGAATTATTGAGGGAAATGGAGCTAATGAGATGACATGTGAATGGATCATTATTACAAGACTTGACAAAACTGGTGTTCATGACAACAAGGGAGAATACCTTATTACATTGACATCAAGCCACATTTGGCAGCTTGAGAGAAAAGAGGAGAAGAAGAAGAGAGAAGAAGTCTTGCTGCTGCCAATGCCCATATTACATCTTTCATTGTCCATCCATAAGCACATCATCAATCCTGCTCCTTACATTACTACTTTCAGCACTACTCCATTCCAAGTGCTCCCTCCAGATCTGGTCCATTGTTGCATGATCACCATCTACACACACAACACAGTCTTATATTAGCAAGGGTAAATGAATTTCAATGTGGTTATACCTTGCTTCAGTGTAAGTCCATTGTATGGGTTGTCGTATGGATGATACGGATCTGGGAATATATAAATGATGACTACCGAAGGTGTAGGGGTTAGGAAGAAAATTGAAAAAATTCAGGGCTAGGAGAAAATCGAAAAAATTAGGCTCCATACCCCCATGACTGATTGCGAACCTCTGGTAGTGATAGAATGGAGAAAAGAAGGAGTAAGAAAGAGAGATAAAAAGGGACAANAATGTCCTTTGGAACAAGAGTTAAAGTCTTAACCATAAGAACTTACCAAAAAGAAAACAATGCATCTAACAAAATATACACTAATGATACAACTGGCAATGAGGTGAACAGTGGAGATAAGGGTGAAGAGAAGAGAATGGAATGGAATCCCAAGAACAAGATGGTGTACAGCCCCTTGTGTGTTTTATGATTAATGTGACTTGGCAATCTCATTTCAACTCCATCCTCAAACCAAACACATCCAGTGACTTCGCATCAATACACTTGGCCGAACCATCCACTGAAGTAACAAGAATGCATCTCCAAAAGCCATCATCATTCCAATGAAACAAAGGAGAGAATGGGAAGCGAGAAGGACCTTAGTTAGGGGGAACACTTTTGGTTCCATAACCAGTGCTTGTAGCCCAAGTTTATTCCATCTAAGGGGTGTGCTTTGAAACCTTACTTTGTTTTTTTTTTTTTTGTGTTTTGTGTTTTGTGTTTTTGTGCATGAGAACCACACCATGCAAAGACTTTTTATTTTTATTGCCTCAGCTTCCGAAAATTGGGTAACATCGGAATAGCAAGAAAACTCAAGAAGAAAACATCCAAACACCCAAGAGAATGGCCAACACAAATGCATCAAGTTCCTTTGAAGTCACACCCTTTTCAAACCTTGAGTCCTTCTTTAGTTTGAGAAGTACCCAATCATTGATTCCTTAGAGTTCTTATTAAGAAGGGAATTGTACATTTCCAAGCCAAGAGAAACCATAGACTTGGTGGATGGATAGGTGCAGTGGACTCATTGCCTGCCATATCAAAAGAGCATACCTTAGTGTCAACATCGTAACTTTAAGATAAAAACCACACATCAGCAATAAATGAAAAATAGTTCATACCATCGTTCCGAACACTTATTGGGTGATGAACTTACATGGTGGATGGCACACACACACATACACAAAATGGAAAAATACAATGATGTTGTAAAAAAAAAATAAGAAAAGTTAAATAAATTTTTGAAAGAAAAACATATGAAACAAAAATGTGTAAAACAAAAACTTAAAAAGAATTGAGGGCCCCATATGATTAGCATAGGTGACCATCTCCCCCATGACTGAGTTGTAAGGAAGAGGTCTGAAGTAATGAGCGTTTGTTTGAATTTCGTAGAAGTGCCCAACTTCTCCCAACTGATGTTCTTAGGTTGAGGGGTGGAAGTTGGCGATGCTCATGTTTCAATGTGTCTATGCCTTCATTGTTGGCATGGTTTGTCTCCTCAGTTTGTTCCATGCATATTTTTTTGCTCCATCGAGAAGCTGTCAACCACGGGGTGTCTACTACTGGTTGTGTGGTTGCTACATATAGGCATCTTTGTTGCAAAGTCTCAAGGGCACACCTCTCACATGGATACATTTCCTCCATGTCACCACCTGATGAATCACTATATGTGATGCATGGAACTTTCTTCTTCTCGATCTTTCCGTAAATATTTATCTTAGAGATTTTCAAAGAAAGATGACGGATCCCTAGGGATGCATCTATTTTACTTAGCCATGGCCTTCTCATTATAATTGGGAAGCCCCCTTCATTATTAACCTCAATCACCAAGAAATCGGCTGGGTATGACCACCCACACATAGTGGTGATGATGTCCTTCACCAATCCTAAGGGAATGGTGATGGACTAGTCAGCCAGCTCCAGTTGGATATTACTCTTCTTAAGTTGGGTTAGGTTCCAGGCATGATACATTTCTCATGATATTAAATTGACTCCAGAACCTAAGTCAAGAAGAGCCTGATGTGGTGCATTCCCAGCAATTTGCAATTGAATTAAGGGGCTCCCAAGGTTAGATAGTTTCCTAGGAAGGTGGCCCACCTTTATCTAGTCAGTTACAGTATGTGTCAACATAACTGTATGCATATAGTTCATTTGGAATGAAGGGTTCTCCGAAGGGTTGGATTGAGGCCTATACATGTACTCAATTGCTTGTTGTTGCAAGAGTTTTTTTGGGCTCCTGGTCCTAAAGAAGGGCCTCTTCTTTGTACAGTTGTCAGAACTAGTGCCAGTTTGAATATTTACAACTCTCATGGCGTTACGTTGCTGTAGTTGAGTAGGTAATTCCCCTTGCATTCTTGAAACATGTTGTATGGAAACTACAGGTGGAAGAGCTGCGGATGGAGTTGGAAGATGGGATGAATGTGAGATGCCTCTCGGAGGAGAAGGAGTCCTCCTAAAGTACTCCCGAACTTGGTAGTGACGTTGGGGAGTAGTGTGATCCATAGAGTCACCTGGAGAAACTGGCCGCTGCACATAATAACCATAAGGATCAGGCTGTCGGTAAGGGTACTATTGTGTTGGCGGTGGCATCCCCCATGACTGTGGGTATTGCCACTGCTGATGGTGTCCAATGGGCTGTGGTGGAGTTCCACTTGGATAATACGTTAGTGGTTGGTGGAACTGCCTTGGGTTACATTGTGGATAAGGCAACCTTTGGGGTATTTGCGGTTGGTTGAGTCTTGGATTTAATGCATACACCCCAGACTCTTGTAGATGTGAGATAACCAGGCAACATCCCTTAGGATGGTCATAGTAGCAAACCTCACATCCACTATCATCGTCTGCATCAGAATTTATACCCTCATCAGAGATAGGAATTTTTCCCTTAACCTTGTTATGTGTAGGGCTTGAATTTCTCCACTTTGTCCTTTGTCACTACTTTGTTCCTCCTTACACTCATCTACTATTTTCAAGAATATTTTAATTTTTGAGTCTAAGAAATCCCACATTTGGTCCATCTTGGCCGATACCTTGGTTGTTAATTTTTGGATTGGCAAGGTTTTCCGATACACCAACTCTTCAAGTGATGACTCATCCTCCTCATCACAAAATTACACTCCCTTCTTTCGAAGGGAGGGATCGCGGTTGTATTCTTCTACACTTTCCCTATTACGTAGTTCACCCTCTTCTTGCGCTACTTGTACCAACAAGCTATGTACTTCATGGGCTCTAAATTGTGATAGCCTCCCTTGGGCATAAGTCCTAAGAGTTCATCTCGTTTCGTGCCTTAGCCCATCCACGATGTTGCAAAGTTGATCTCGCTGAGCATACCCATGGCTTGAGCAACGATGTAGCAATGTATAGTAGTAGGCCATGGTAGCATCCAAGGGTTCATAAGCATCTTGTTTCCATCCTTGGATCTGCTTATGCAAATATGACACTCTGGAGTACGTCTGGTATTTATTGTTGAACAGTTCAAGCATCGTACTCCACCTCCTGATGGTTTCCAGTTCTAAGGACTGGTACCAGCTCTCTGCTTCTTTGGTGAGTGTCCTTGGGAATAACTTAAGCTTCTTCCACTCATTGTCTATATTATGCAATGCATAAGCATCGTGGAATGCCTGTAAATGATGTTGTGGATCAACATTGTATCCCCCTTCAAAACGTAGGATATTATTTATATCCAAACGCTTGATCCAACTATCTTTTAAGTGCTTTGTGGGAATATTAGCAGCCTCTGTAATGTTAAGCATACTTCAAGTTGTGATTAGGGGCTCGTCATGATCATTTCTTTCATGACTTCTATGATGTCTTCGTGGTTCCCTACTCTCCCTACGTCCTTGCCCTCATCCTACCTCTCGACCTTCCTGTCGAGGTCTCTCATCTTCCTTACCTTTACCCTCACCATTATGTTCACGATGGCTGCACCTAGATGTGGAAGGAGAGGGTGAGTGGTGAGATGAAGGAGAAGAAAAAGGGAAGCCATCACCATGATGATGTTTCTTACCTTCTCTTCAGCTACTTCGGCCCCAATCATTATAACGATCTAAGTGTCTGTCCTTAGTGTGACTGGTTGTTCCTTCCATGAACAATTGGCATTCATGGGGATCAGAACCCATAGTATGTATAGTTGATCGAAGGCTCTGATGCCCAACCTCTTCACCATCATGAGGAGGGGGAACATCGTTTGCTAAAGAACTCGTTAAGAGGGGTTCCTCATCTCCTATTTCACTAAGGACGTACGGGACATTGCCCTTCAACAGTGTATGTTGACTCTCCTGCCTTAAGTCCCTCTTACATTGTGCATCTATGGGATAATAATCCCTCATATCAATGTCCTCAGCAATTTATTTAGCAAATAAGTCTTGCATGCCAATCTGTGCCAAGGCACAGAAGAGCATGTTCGAGATAGATCAATCTAGGGGTAACACGATGTTACCTTGCAGGTCTCTCCATCGTAGCTATTTGTCTTGATGGAGGATAAAAGTGTAATCTAGAATATACTCATCAGGATGAGTATATGTTATCATATACTGTTTAGGACTTGGCTAATTGTGGTTATGTATTGTATGTTGTTGACTATCTTTAGTGTTAGTCCTAGGTGAATTAACTTTGTGAGAATAAGTCATTTTTATCGGTGTGCTATTCACTGTTATATAACTTCTTATTTAACTAATTAACCCAAAGGTTCAGTAAGGCTCACAACGATGTGAATGATTTCCTTATGTTTTAATTGGCATACAAACACTTAGTCCCCAGCAACGATGCCAATGATGAGTGGCGGGTATCCCTACACTCAACCATACGAATATGAGCGTCGCATGCATGATCCTGTCAAACTCTGTAGACTAAATGCCTACACGCTTCTTGGAATACTTGGGGTTAATTAATCGTTGTCTTCACAAGCTTACTTGTATGTGTCACGGTGTATGGTTAAGCAAGTCTGAGGTATATGATTTTTATAGTATTTTATTTTTTTCTCCTATGCTAAGAGGTAAAGGGTTGAGAAACTAAAACTAACTCTAACTAATGCACTAATTCCTAGCATTAGCATCCATTCCCACTTACCGTACACACCCTGAACTATGCAATTGTGGTTACCAAACGCTAATTGTTACTGGGATCACCACACGTAACGCACATGCTCGAAGTGGTCATACTAAGGCACTTAACTAACATAAGTGTGATAAGAATCCATTCCTCGGCTAACTATACACATCCTTGAATGCTCGTAACCAAGTTGTACTTATCCCACATTCTAGGAGTTTAGGGTGAGAGAGACTAATCGCGATCAGTAACCGATTCCTTGACTAACCGTACACATTTGTAAATGCTTGTAATCAAGTCGTACTCATACCACGCTAACAATAGGTAATAAATAATATGTAATAAAACCTATCCATGTACTACAAGGTTTATCCACAAAGCTCATCTTTATTTCCGTACACAACTTGTGTTCAGGTACAAAGCTACTCGAATAAAGATCCATTCACTTGGGGACTCCTACTGCGGGCACATGGAAAATAATCTATCTCTAGGATGATCAATCCGCCAGAGCTTTGCTACTTTAAGCCTAGGATGAGGAATAAGGGGAGTGCCGCCTCTTATTTATATATATGGCGGCAGACCACGATATTGTGTACGCAATATCATGGCTCATGCAATATCATGTCCCATCACCATACTTACTTGTAGTTTTCACCGTGTATGGTTAAGCAAGTATGAGGTATATGATTTTTATAGTTTTTATGTTTTATGTCTCCTATACAAACAAGTTGAAGGATTGAGAAACTAATTACTAACTCTAACTAATGAACTAAGTCTAATTTACCCTAGCATCAACATCTATTCCCACTTACCGTACACACCCTGAACCGATGCAACCGTGGCTACCAAACGCTAATCGTTGTTGGGATCACCACACGTAACGCACGTGCTCGAAGTGGCCGTACTAAGGCACTTAACTAGGAGAAAATGGTTGAGAAGGAAAATAGTAAATAACAAGTAATACATAATAGGTAATAAATAACAATAATAAAATCCTATTCCATGCACTGCAAGGTTTTTCCACGAAGCTTGTCTTTATTGCCGTATACAAACTTATGTTCAGGTACAATGTTTGCACGAATAAAGATCCATTCACTTTGGGACTCCTACTGTGGGCACATGGAAAATATTCTATCTTTGGAGTGATCAATCTACTAGAGTTTCCCTACTGTCTAGCCTAGGATGATGAAACAAGGGAGAGCTGCCTCTTATTTATAGATATGACAGCACACCGCGATATTGTGACGGTCGTGATATCGCGTATGTGATATCGCAGCCCATGTGATATCATGTCCCATCATACCACCATAACTAAATGAAATTTATCATCGCCCAAAGGACAACAGTTAGGTTAGTTAACTTAACACTTAGAATAATTGTGCCAAAAATCATATGACCTTAAGCACATTGGGAGATTAAAAATGGAAACCACCTAAGTCACAAGACCCATTATTATAATTTTCGGGCATGATCACATGTTATAACATACAATATTTAATTAAGGCAAGTAGTAAGGTATAACTTGATTTCCAAAACAACCTTACTAATGCTTGATCCGTGTGATTGTAGAATGGCCCCGAAATGTGCACAGCAGGAGGGTCTTGTTTAAGGTGGAGCGAAACAATCTTGGAGAGGCAAAAGACAAGGCCCTATCGGACAACATGCAGAATAGGAGGTGTAATCATTCAACATCCATCAAGGAGAACCTCCTACCATATGGTCTAGATAGGTAGAAGGAGGAGCCACTACTGCGCCTGAACTGGGACAACAACTCACATTGCCCCTGGAATGTATTCAGGCTATCCATGAGAAGTCCACATTCGCTTCGGTGATTGTGGAACTAAAATTCAAATCTTTTGCAAAGTTCGCTCCAGAGGCTATTAGGGATCACCTCAAAGGATCTCCCTTATGGCATGTCCTCTCTAAAGCGGTGCCTGGTACTTAGGTGAAATGCACTAGTTCTAGCACAATAGGGAGCAAGGTACCATAGTTAACATTTGTGGTGTGATAGTTGATTTCTTTGCACAGGCTATTTTGTAAGTGTTAAACCTTCCAAATTTAGGGCCTCATGTTGCTCAGTTATCTACCCATTCAAACCCCAATGTGCAAAAGGATTGGTTAGAGAAGGCTTATGGTAGAGATAAAGCTTTTGGTGAACTGACGATGGAAGAGAGATTTTATTTCAAAATTGGAACCTATCACCTCTTCCCCACAAAAGGTTTGAAAAGAATATCAACATATGCGGCTAGAGGATGTGCAGTGTGGATGGAAAAGTTAACACTAACCTTCCCCATCTATATTTGACAGAGATCCTAAGGTGATTTGAAGAATGAAAGACAGGGAAGATGGCACTACCTTTCCCCTGTCTTATCAAAAAACTATGCCAATGGGTTGGTATTTGGGGATACACCAATGACATCCTCCGAAAAGCCCAGAATGCTTCCTATGCTGAATGACTAAAGGCGCTAGCTCCAAGAAAGAGCACTAGTGAAGATTTGAGACCTAAAGAAGAAGAATAATAAACTAGACCACTTGCAACTCAACTTGCATGACCTAGTCAACCTCTAGCCATGGGTCCTAGCCAACAACAAGAAGCACGGCTTGGCACGGGCCTGGATCAACCACCGCCACCGCAAGACTACAGATTATCAATGAGCCATCTTAGGGCCATCATTGAGATGGTCAGATGGGGAAGTCGTGATGATGCAAACCTCTTCTGTGTCTTCAATGATGCTGATCAGCCTACAGTTTCAATGGATCGCACAAGGAGTGAATTATCAATTCAAACATGAGGAGGGGAAAGCAGATGGTCGCAACAGAGGCATCTTTTCAAGTGCAGTTAGAAACTAGTGAAGGGGCCACTGTAGTGGTCATGCAACACTAGAATGCTACGAGAGCTACTGAAGTGGTCACTGACCACATCAAAGAATCCTTTAATGTACCTATTGTGCCACCGACAAATCTCTCAGGAGCACAGGATGCTCAAACTCTTGCCGAGAACTTAATGACTCCTATGGAACATGAGGATGTACTTGACAGATTACTTCAAATAGGATAAGAAATGACGTCTCTGTTTGACATCCCTCAAGATTTCACAGCAATTCAATCAGACCTCATTTCCACAAAGGGGAAGCTGTTCATATCCAAAGTAAGGGCTAAGCATGCTAAAGCTGAAGTGCATAAACTACAAGAGTAGCTCATAGCCTTACAAGCAACACAGTGGGATCCTCTACAATTTGTTCTCACAGACCAACTAGAAAATTTCAGAATCGAGCAATTAACAAAGCTAACCATAGAGAATAAAAAGGTGGTAGAAGAAAAGGAGAAGGTTGTTTGGGATGCCTCCATAGTAGAAGCACAACCCATGTGCATCTTAAGGCACTTAAGGCCTTAGAAGAAAAGAATAAGTAGTTGGTTGTAGATAACCTTTAGTTGACCTTTCTGGAGAAACAAAAGAATGTTCTTGATCAACACTTTCATCAACTATGAGAATAATTCATTCGAGTCAACCGAGATGTAATCCGTTTAGCCAGAGAGAATCAAACCCTCTCTATGGAGGAGGTATGCGCTATTCACCAAAAGTTAGTAATTGAGAGAAGTGTGTGGCAAAATGAGACTAGACAACACAAGAAGCTAAAGGAGCATTTCTGTGATCAAGTGGGGATGTACAAACAAATCCTAGAGAAGGAGATCCATATGGCCAAGGCTCAAATCAACACTATCAGTGCTCTCAACACACTGATTGGAGCACCATATTGGACACTTACGCCTTCATCCACCAAGTGGAAGTTAAAAACCAAGACCTGTAGATTCAGGACTTGACAGAATACATGGAGTTGGCAAGCCTTACATATGCCAACCTTGCCATGTTAACAGCAGGGCACTCGAGAATAGAGCTCCAAAAATAGGTAGCTTCCACCCATCTCAAATATGAGGTAGAATTTGCAGAACACAAGAAGTTGGTTGAAAAATTGGATGTTGCAAATTCTGAAATTGAGATGGTAAAAGCAAGCTACCAAGGGCAAAAAGATGTAGCAACCAAATTGGCTCGACGGCTAACAGATCTTCATGAATACAAAGACAAAGCCAGAGCCTATGAAGAGGAACGACAGGTGTTTGTGGCATGGTACATCAAAGCTAATCAGATGTTCCTGCAACTACCTTGTCCGTGGAAGGTGCTGACTACATCAACCATAGGAACACTCACATGAATGGCACAAGACCCTCGGACCAAAGAGGAGAAGCTCCAGGCCATACTTCAATACCATCAAGCTTCAAAGCCTGGAGCACATGACAAAGGGAAAGCACACATGAAGGAGCCACCGCCACTAGGAACTACATGAGTTTCATTTTTTGTAGTTGTAGCATTTTTTCTATGTTGTGTCTTTCCACACTGTGGCATTGTTTTATTTCATTTTTTCTAGTTAATAATCCCATACCTATCCACTGTGTAATCAATGGATCTTGTTCTCTTTGTTACTTGAGGATGAGTTTTTATTCAGTCATGGGGATATGATGGGACACGATATCGCATAGGGCGCAATATCATGTCCGTCGCGATATCGCATCCCCCGTAATATTGCGTACACGATATCATGTCTTCCGTGCGATATCGTGTACATGATATCATAGTCCACCACAATGTATATAAATAAGAAGCGGATCTCCCTTGTTCAGCATCCTAGTTTTAGATTGCAGTGAAACTCTGGCAGTTTGATCCCTCCAGAGTTAGATTATTTTTCTAATGTGTGCCTATAGTGTGGTGAATGTAATTGTATGACATTCTTTATTTGAGTGTGATGTACTTGGACATGCACATGACCAACAATAAAGATTGAGATTGCCTCATCATTGCAGCATTCACTTTGTTATTTATTTTTTTATTTATTTAATGTTATTTACTATTTTCTCTCTCATCCTTAAACTCTTAGAACGACTTGATTACGAGAATTTAAGTGTGACTACTTGGTATCCCAATGGTGTACCTAGGATTTATGCTTGGTAATCCGAGTGTTAGTCATGCACGAGGTCCAAGATGTGTACGGATGATCAACGAATCGGCTACTCGTCGCACTTAGGCTAGATTAGATTTTCTTACCTTTTCCTCCTAGCTTAGCTTAGTTAATATTATTTTCCACTACCTTCAAGAGTAGCGTAGAAGTAGGAACACATCATACACCTCACTCTAGACTAAACCATATGTGAAAAATATAAATACTAGTCTAGGTGGGAAGATAGCGAACTGCAACCTAAGGTTAACAATCTAGGTGCCACAACTAGTCTATCTATGGAGTTCAACTGGATCGTGTGTGAGAACATTCATATTTGTATGGTTGAGTGTAGGGGTATCTCGCCACTCATCAAATACTATGGAATAAGTTTAATATTTATCATTATAGATCTCTAGCATGGTACTTCATCCTCTAATTTCTTCCAATCATTTTCTATGGTCTATAGAGCACAAGCATCATAGAAAGCTTAAAGGTGATGTTGTGGGTTTGTATTATATTATCTTTCAAACATAGAAATATTATTCATATCAAGTCACTTCATGTGACTATTCCTTAAATGTGAAGTAGGCATATACATTACTTCCCAGATGTTGATCATGCTTCTGGTGGCTAGTAGGAGTTCTTCATGATCTTCAAGTTTGTATGCTCTATTGTAGTATTGACTCCTTCAATGATCATATTGTTCTTTTCTTTTATGTCTCATTTCCCTTTTTTAATTTTCTTCATTATCTTCTTCTTTACCAATATTTCTTCTTCTATTGGTATGTATTTCATGATCCCTTTTCCTTTTCCTATCATGATTCCTTCATCTTTGTTTTCTCCTATCAAAATTTGTTAATGAGTGTGATGAAGAGAATGTGGAAGTTGGAGACTAGTACTCACTAGTTCTTCTATGACTCCTTGATTAATTACTTTTATTTCTATCAAATATTGTAGACTTTGAATTGCTTCTAAGTCTAGAGTCTAACTCATCTCTTCTAAGAGCTACTTCAAGATTTGAAGATAATTTTGTCTTTATAGGATCTTTAATGCATATAAAAAATGTATGAGAACTAATTATGATAAGACTCTTCAGCTTGATTTGACACATATTCTTTGATTGTAATAATAATCATTTGGGATTCTCTTTTTATCATTTCTTACTATCATGATAATATCTCATCTTTCTTGATTCTCTATTGGCTAGTATGGCCTAGTCATGTTCTTGGTAACTTGATATCCTTCTTGTGCAAGACCAAGATTTGATCCTAGGAGGACCACTTGAAGCATATATGGTGCTATTGATTCTGGTAGCAAGACAATATTGCCATGTAAGTATTTTTATCTAAATTATTGATCCTAGTGGAAGATGAATGTAAAAGAAGGAAAATAATGATCAACTTGAGTATATGATATTCTTACATACATTGGCCCACTTTCATTTTTCTCATTATAGTTCTTGTCATTACTTTCATTGATATCAATAGCAGATGGAGATTTTGCTTTAGGTGTGGAAGCCATTTTAAAGTTTGTTAGTGCTTAAATATATGTGTTTTTTGCAAAATTATTTTGGGTATGAAAGATAGATTTGGTAATAATTAATACAACAAGCTCAATAAGAACAACTAACTAGAAATCATTAACACATCTCTAGTAACAATGCCAATGATGAGTAGTAGAGAATTCTAACACTCAACCATGTAAGTCACAAGCATTCACATACGACCAAATCATGATTCATGAATAGACAAGATAATTATATTAGTGAGTTGATAAGAAGTTCATGATCATTACCTTTTCACTTAGAGTTAGTAAAGTGTAAAACATATGATTGACTTCTTAATGAGGTATATGATTAAATGATGTTGTTTGGCTTTAAGTATACCAAAGGTAAAGATGATGGAAGTGATAATAAATTCTATCTCTAAGTGCACTAGATATATAAAACTATTCTAGTCTAGCAGTAATAAGTATTTATTTCTAGATTTTTATACATATATTAGGTTTCTATAATTGTTACTGGGATTACCAATTAACTCTACTACTTAGAGAATCAAGCAAAGTGATTATTGGGTTAGCAAAAAATTACACTTTATATTTGAAATCAATTATACTCATTCCACATTTACTAATGAACATGGTAATATTAAATGACTTAGAAAATATAAATGACATAGTAAAAGTAAATAACATTGGAAAGTAAATCTATTCTATGTGATATGGTACAATAATTAAGAACAATCTTGATCTTTATTATCATTTATGACTTATACTTCGAATAATCCAGTTAAATAAAGATGTTATACAATTTTTAGTTACTACACTATAGGCATACACAACTAACTCTAACTTTATGAAAAAAAATAGCAAGAATTTTGCTAAAGGTTCATAGAGAAAGATTTTATTTGACACAATGGTAAAGTTGTATTTATGAACATGATCATAGTCTACTACATTATGTCTACAACATCGTATGTTATAATACAATATTATATCTATGATATTGTAGTCCTTGATAGAAAGTACTTTATCACTATTGCTAGCACATTTCTTGATTTTAAGGCAAAAAAGTCAAATAAGAGTAAATCTAGTAATGTGAATTAATGTAACTCTTCCAAATCTCAAGAAATGGATGTTGGAACCACCAAAGGTGAAAATGGACCTAAGCTAATCTAGTAGGCCAATCACTCTACTAGATGTCCTCCAAGTACTCAAGAATTCTAGAGAAAGAGGAAGGACTATAGAGATACATGGAAACCTAAGGATATGAAGTGGTAGTTTCTAAAGGGTTATTCAAGGAGCTAATTCAATGTTTTATTTATCGAGAAAATCATCTAGCATAAAATTATCCTCTTGGTTCTAGAAGAACATATAATATACAAAGATAGAATCATAGTAAATAATTAGTATTCATAGATTATCATTTAGACCAAATTATCCATATCATAAATTATAGTATCTTTGGAGAGCATCAAAGATTATTGGTAATGATGTAGTTGTCTCAAGTAGTCATCTAAAAGGCAAGAATTTCAAGTTCCCATATAGTATCTAATAATGTGCATTAAGTGTAATTGGTCCTAATCATTATGGGTTAGAGATAGACTAGTGCTTTCATTGATAATGAGGCTAGTCATAATTATGTAATTCCTTCCATGGGAAAGAACTTATGATTAGTTGTGGATCCAATTAAATCCTCTTGTAAACTTACCAAATTTTAGCCTTTCTAATAAGTGGAAATTAGCATAAATATGCTACTTCAAGTAGGATCTTGATATGTAGCCCTTGATTTTTCTATTTTGGACATGAATTCTTTGATGTCATATTGGAATAAGAATTCCTTCACAACAAGAAATTCTTTATGGCTTTACATTTAATCTAAGTCATGAGGATTCACCTTAATTTATTTAGATACATGATACATAGTTGGAGATGAAAAATGACTCTATTGCTCATATCATTTCCCTAATGATTATTAAACATTTAATCAAAGAACCCATGCATAAACTCTTCCTAGCCATGCAGAATAGTGACCTTGCAAAGATGTTAAACATTTATCAATATGTTATGCCATCAGAATTACCTATGAATTTATCACCATAAAGACTTGTGAACCATAAAATAGAGTTGTTACTTGGAACTCCTTCACATATGTTTTTAATACATAATGACCTTTTTCTTTGATAAAGTAATCAAGTATTTTGAGTTGCCTATGAGCATTATCTTAAATTATGATCCCAAATTTACAATTATGTTTTAGTGAGTCTTATTTGGCTCAATGGAAATAATGCATAAATTACCTACCAATTTTCATGTGTAGAAACATACATAACTAGAATGTATGAATCATGTACTTGAGAAATCTCTCTACTATTATGTTTGTGGTAAATAGAAATAGCCAACACTTTTAGAAATATCCCATCTGATCTACAATATTCAAAAATCCTCAACCACTAGGTTTTTTCTTATAGAATTAATGATGGAAAGATAATCCATTACTCCTCTCATGGTTTCTATCACTATGCAATGTCATCATTCCTTGGTTGATAAATTTCTAAAGATATGATCTGAAAAGCTTGAAGAAGTAAGGAATTATTTGGAGAGCATAATGTGATGGATAAAAAAATAGCCTAACCACAAGTTCCAACACCATGAATTCAATGTTAGGAATTATGTCCTTCTAAAATTGGATCCTTTCTAATTCAAACCAAAGTAGGAAATGACATCCAAACAACAATGGTGGTATGACAACCCCTCCAAGGTAATTAAAAAGATCAATCCAAAAACTTATAGATTGAAATCATGTATTAATATTAATCTTATTCATTTATTGTTCCATGTCAACATGTTGAATCCATTTTCTAATGGATTCTATTATATAGAGAAAATTCTCTTAATTCAAAAATTCTCTAGTATTCAATCAATATAAGGTAATAAGGCTAAATGCACTCAAAATTTCAACATTACTAGGCATGTTCCTAATATAAAAGTGGAATTTCTAGCTTACTAAGAACATTACCCAAACTTTCTTGACAATTTAAAACAATTGGACAATTTAAGATCCTAGTAATACTTGAAGCAAGAGTTTTTTGAGGAGCAAGCTATTGATACCCACCTTGGCTATTGCAATATGGATTAGATAAGTTGTACATATTTACCAAAATAAAGAGTGATGTGTGGTTGACTAACAAGATCTACTAATTTTGATCTTGTTTAAGTCCATCTAATGGTGGGAAATGCATGGAATCTATTAATAGGTTGTAGAGATTATGGGGATCAATTCTACCATAGGTATGATATGATGTTTAGATTAAGTCCCCTAGATATTTCAAGAAACATATCAAGGGACATATTCAACTCATTTACCCTTTAGGTTGGCATGTCATATCATATCACTATGATAGATTGCTTAGGGAACCTTCTTGCATCTCAAGAAAGGCATAGGAGCATGAACAGAGTATGTTCAGAATGGTACCATTCTTGGTTTAAGTGTTTAAAGCTATCATAAATCTAGGTTTTGAGAAGAAGATAAAGTTCAATAATGGAGCTTTACATTTCTTGACCCTAGCTATTGAATCTTCCTAAATCCAATATCCTTCTTATTTACTTTTATGTAGTATGAGTCACATTCTTAGTTTTGATGAAATCCTTCTTTGATGATAATGTAGCATTATCATGGGTTATCTAGGCCATGCTACAAGATCATCACTCATTTTGAGCAAGGGAGGACTGTAAAAGAGGTAGTAGGTCTAATGATGGCTTGCTACCTTCTCCAAAGTTCAAGGATCATGGGGGCATGAGTTCTCCACTTCTTGTGATTTTGAAACCTAATGGGCATGCTAGTTCCATAAATTAGTTAAGGAAGCTACAACATTTTTTTATAACCTACTCAATAGAACCTCACCTAGGAGACTTATGTAGTGTATCTATACATTGAGGTTTAGCCTCAGATATAACATAATATATACTATGAAACATTACATGCACTTGTAAGAGTATGACATCAACTACTAGCATATAGTGATGAATCTAGAGAGTTCAATTAGTAGTCCTTATGATATACTTGAGTAGAGTATAGGCAAGACTAAATAGCTTATTTCAAATATGTTATAGATATGAGTTTTATATACTGCTCAAGCTTTATAACTAATTTTTAGGACTTGTCAAGTTGTTTGTTGGCATGTGTTTCATGCTTGATGAACATTGAGGTATAGTCTACTTGAGTGTTGTTTTAACATTTGATCTTATTCAAGATACTTAGGTGATGCCAAACAACATATGAGGAATAATGTATTTACACGTTGTGTAGTTTTCTTAACTATGTTTTTAAAACTAATAATATATAAGTTCTTACCCTCAAATAAATGACTGTGTAATACAACTAGCATTGTAAATGAGTACCACATTTTACCATAATGCTCTTCATATGGAAATTGTTTCTCCTCAATGCCTTCTTTGCAGAAGTGAAGATTCTTTTCCTCTTTTTTTCTTTTTCTTTTTTTGAGTATCTTGTTGCATAGCATGCTTGGAAATGAACATCTAGAATTTATAACAACTTTCAAGCAAGCATCAATGAAATTATCTTTGATGATTAACTTGCTTTGTCTATTTTATTTCTTTGCATTTTGAAGTGTCTTTGATTGATTTTTTTCTATTTTATTTGAAACCTTTAATATGCAATTATTTTTTGGTAATAAGTACATAATTATGACCTCTCTTTAATAGTTAAATATCAAATTCTTAAGAGATTGCTTTTTAACTACAACTTCAAGCAAAAAAGCTCTTAGTTAAAACATAATAATTATTAATTTTTCAAGTATTAATTTCTTATTGGAAGCTCAAGGATGAGAAGCTTCTAACTTTTGTTGCCATTTTTATTATATTTTATTATTGTGCTTTTAAATAAAGGCAAGGTTTGATCCTTTTCCTACCCCAAAGGGAGACTATTCAGGATTAGTTATAAGTATGAAAATCTAAAAAAGCATCTCTAAAACGATTGGGCTTTTTCTTTACACACTTTCTTCATTGATATTAGTTGAAGAAATTATATATAAGTAGACTTATTAAAATGTCCTTTTTGAGGAAGGGCCAAGAAGGAGCCATTCAAAATTGGAATAATTTAGGTATAGGTACACCTAAAGATGCATAACTAAACATGATATATTAGAAGAATTATTGAAAATAGAATATAAATGATAACCTCTTACTTAAGAAGATAAAAAAGTTAGTCATTTTATAGTTTTTTCAACCATAGCAATATACCAAGAGAATAAGAATTATACGGTAATATAACAATGCATCAAGTATGATTGGAACTAGTTACCTCTGATCAAAAAAATAATTATGAAACTGAAATATTTACAAATTCTATGAAAACAGCTTCAAAATTCTTTGATACGGTGTTACTAGGGGCCTCGTTGTTAAATGAGGCAACCACTCATTTTAGTTTTATGCTTAGTATCGGGTTGCATAAATGACCAAAAAGACGAACGAAAAACTTCGCACCTTCGCATTCTAACCGGTTATCCTGCCTTTCAAGGAAGGCAATGATGGAAACCCAAAATATTCACATCACATCTTTTAATTTCACATTATCAGTGTCATTGTTAGTGAAAGTAAGAATCGGTTGTCTATATCCCGTTGCCGAATCGACTTCATTACAACGCTGACTACAGATATTTTAAGAATAATAGTACTCCACAATTCCAGTTCCAGGCTCCTTGAATTCCTCTTTAACGACCTTCACAATATGAATTTATCAAAGTGGAAATGGGAAATCTGGATGTTGAAGTAAACATTAAAAAATATTCGTCCATCGTGGGGGTTTCAAATGTAACAATTAATTAGCAGTTTATTATTTGCCAACTACACTTTCTGTTTCTGCTGTGAGATGATTTTAGAATTTTCCCCGGTGAACTACACTTTCTGTTTCTACTGTCGGATGGTTTTAGAATTTTCCCTAGTGAACTACACTTTCTGTTTCTACTGTCGAATAGTTTTAGAATTTTCCCTAGAGATGAGATAAGACTTATAAACTTGTTGTGAAGATCTATCTCAGTTAACAATGTGATAGCTTTGGATAGCAACATGACAGTTTTCGTTGCAATCCATCCGTTCCAACCGATTCATTGTTATCTAAAAATGGTCTCATATTTTTCTAATAAATGGTAACTGATTCCTGGACCTTCTGACTTCTTGATGGAAAAACAAGCCATGGGGAATCAATTGTAGTGTAGTAGTTTAGGTCCCTTTCATAGTTGCTTACAGTCTGCATACACCATCACCGCAGAGCGCCCATGTTAAAGAAGATCCAGAACATTCAAGCATCAATGGCATCAATGGCTGGAGGTCAGTTCGATCTATTTTTCAAATTGATTTGTGCATTTTTGTTTCATGCACATTTGTAGATTAAGAGATCTATTTTTACATGCTTCCACTTGTGCAATCCAGTTTTGATGCACTAGATAGATTTCTAACATTTGGTATCGGAGCGATAGATCTCTACCTTGATGCTTAGTTTTGGTTTTCTAGGTTTTGCTGCATTGTTTCTGTCTGCAAATTTCTGCGATTTTCTCTATGCATTTCAAGGTTTCTACAATTTTGTCTGCATATTTTTATGATGTTAGTAGATCTAGTGAGATCTGGAACCTCGATTTATGGTGCACCTTTAGCTCAATTAGAATGAGTGCTTCAGTGTTTGGATCCTTGATTTTTCATGCTGGCCTTATGCTTTCTTCTGGCCTTGGATCTGCTACGCTGAGAGAATGGTGCTATCTCGGGCAGTCTATCCGATTGAGGCAGTGGGTGCTATAGGAAGAGTAAAGGATTGAATATTGTTGTTGCTATTTCTGTAAGCGATGGATGGAGTTTTATTACATGCGGTTTTCAATATGGCTATGAAAATAACATAAACCGTTTCACACGTAAACTATTTATCATGTTGAATGTTGGCCTTGACATATTATTTTTCCTTTTCACGCTACGCAATGCTCCAATGAGGATTTTTATTTTTCTTGTTGATTAATGATGAAACCTTTTATTTTTCCTGGTGGTATTTTTGAAATATCCTTTGACATGAAAAAGGAATTTTACTACGATTTGGACATCAATATAAAGTTTTGTCTATTTCAAACACTATTTTTTGAAATTTATTTTATCAATGATTTGGAATCTAAGTACAAAAAAGGTCCTTGATAAATGCAAAATTTGGAAATTTGAATTTAAACTGATGGCCTTTGAAATATTAAATTTGCTTACATGGGTGAGTAATTTTGGCATTTGGAATGCCAGTTTTTAATACTACCATTTTTTGAAATAAGGATGCATTGATTTAAATGATTCATGTGGAAGAAAATATATATATAGATATATATTCCATTGTTGTTTTGAAAAATGGCAATTATGGACTCATGTTTTGGTGTTTTTCAAGCAAGAAATGATTGTAGGTTTTTTCATGCTTGCTTAGAATTTAATTGCATTTTGTCAATATTGATTTTGATGCATAATGTAATCGTATCTATAACAAGAAAGAAAATTTTTGCATCATTTACTAGTGATCCTTATAATTTGTATAGTCATAGAGTGGCCACAGCATCTTTGATTATACAAAATTATAAATTAAGAGTTTTGGATCACATAAGTAATTGTGATTAATCACATGTAATATAATAGACTTTATTCCACAGGAATTTCTATTATATTTAATGTGGTCAATCAGGATGAAATGTTGAATTATTTTTCTTAATTTGCCCACAGGGATTAAGAAAAGGAATATAGTTTAATAGCTTCATCATAAGGATATATGAGTCTGTTTGAATTAAAATTTAGCCCACAGGCAATTTTTTGTCATGTGATTCATATTTTTGCATGTTTACATTGGTACACATGTCCTACAGTTTATAGCCTCAAATTAGTGACATAAGCATGTTTATTTTGCAGCTATGCAACCTGTAAATTACTCTGATTTTAAATGTGACATTCTTAAATTGATGGGTGATAATTACAAGGTGTGGAAGGAGAGAATTCTCCTTCATTTAGGATGGATGGACATTGATTATGCTATCTGTAAGGATGAACCACCTACAGTTAATGCAACCAGCCATCCAGATGATATTGGTCTTTATGATAAATGGGAGCGATCTAATCGTCTCTGCGTAATGATCATAAAAACCAAGATCTTGGCTGGTATACGTGGATCATTGGAACAGTATAACAATGTGCGCGCTTTGTTAAAAGCTATTGATGAACAATTTGAAACATCAGAAAAAGCGTTGGCCAGCACCTTGATAATGAAGTTCTCATCCATGAAGCTCACTAAAATTGGTGGTGTGTGTGAGCACATCATGCACATGAGGGACATAGCGGCTCAACTAAAAAAACTTAAGGTTGAGATGTCTGAATCTTTCCTTGTGCACTACATCCTAAACACGCTCCCACCGCAGTATGGACCCTTTAAGATTTCTTACAACACACATAAGGACAAATGGTCAATTAATGAATTGATGACCATGTGTGTACAAGAAGAGGGTAGACTTGCCATGGAAGCGAAGGATAGTGTGCATCTGGCCATGCAAGGAAAGAATACAAAACAAGTCAACACTAAAGGGAAGGGAAAAATCCCTCCACAAGCTGATATCAAGAAGGAATCTAGATGCTTTTTCTGTAAAAAGAAAGGGCACATAAAGAAAGATTGCCTTAAACATCAGAGATGGCTTGAAAAGAAAGGTACTCAATCCTCATTTGTTTGTTTTGAATCTAATATGGTTGATGTTAGTCATAACACATGGTGGATTGACTCCGGTTCTACAATCCATGTTACTAATTCCTTGCAGGGATTAGCAAACCTAAGGAAGCCAGTAGGAAGTGAGTCATGCATCTATTCGGGCAACAAGATGCGCTCACATGTGAAAGCGATTGGCACATGCAAATTAGTTTTAAGTAGTGGTTTTGTTTTGGATTTGGAAAGGACATTTTACATTCCTTGTTTTTCAAGGAATTTAATTTCTGTATCAAGGCTTGTATCATTGGGATTTTCCTTTAACTTTTCAGATACTATGTTCAGTTTATCTTATAGATCTGAAATAGTTGGAAATGGTACATTAACAGATGGTCTTTTTCAACTTAATTTACAAAACGACACTTCTTACACTTCTATGCATGTTCATGCTGGCATTAAGCGATGTGTTATGAATGAGGAATCCTCTATGTTATGGCATCGTAGATTAGGCCATATCTCCATTGAGAGAATCAAGCGCTTGGTAACTGATGGAGTACTTAGTACTCTTGATTTTACTGACTTTGACACTTGTGTAAACTGCATAAAGGGAAAGCAGACCAATGTGTCAAAGAAAGGTGCCAAGAGGAGTTCTGCCATATTAGAAATCATACATACGGATATTTGTAGTCCAGATATGGATGCATATGATCAACGGTATTTCATTACCTTTATTGATGACTACTCACGATACATGTATCTCTACTTGCTTCATCACAAAAATGAAGCTTTAGATGCCTTTAAGGTATTTAAGGCTGAAGTAGAGAAACAATGCGGTAAGCAAATAAAGATAGTGAGGTCTGATAGAGGTGGTGAATACTATGGTAGATACACTGATGATGGACAAGCACCTGGTCCCTTTGCTAAGTTTCTTCAAGAGCATGGGATTGTTGCCCAATACACTATGCCTGGTTCTCCGGACCAAAATGGTGTGGCAGAAAGAAGAAACCGAACATTATTGGACATGGTGCGGAGTATGCTTAGCAGCTCCAAGCTTCCTAAGTCTTTGTGGAATGAAGCCCTTAAGACGGCAATGTATATATTAAACCAAGTTCCAACCAAGGCTGTCTCTAAGACACCATTTCAATTATGGAAAGGTTGGAAACTAAGTTTGTGACATATAC
>MNCI01012476.1:0-45123 GCA_015680685.1 Gnetum montanum | reverse complement strand
TCAAAGTTACCATATAAAGGAATTAACTTTGAGAAATAATACATTGTAATACATGGAAGATACTACTCGCATTAAGAGGAACTATCGCCATGATTCATGTATTTGTTTCTTGAAAGTTGGATATTAGAATAAATAATGGAGACCAAGTGGGAGATTGTAACAATGAATTAGCAGTTTATTATTTGCCAACTACACTTTCTGTTTTTGCTGTCGGATGGTTTTAGAATTTTCCTTGGTGAACTACACTTTCTGTTTCTACTGTCGGATAGTTTTAGAATTTTCCCTGGAGATGAGATAAGACTTCTAAACTTTTTTTGAAGATCTATCTCAGTTAACAATGTGATAGCTTTGGACAGCAACATGACAGTTTTCGTTGCAATCCATCTGTTCCAACCGATTCATTGTTATCTGGAAATGGTCTCATATTTTTCTAATAAATGGTAACTGATTCCTGGACCTTCTGACTTCTTGATGGGAGAACAAGGCATGGGGAATCAATTTCAGTGTAGCAGTTCAGGTCCCTTTCACAGTCACTGACAGTCTGCATACACCATCACCGCATAGCGCCCGTGTGCCTGGAGATCCGGAACATTCAGGCATCAATGGCATCAATGGCTAGAGGTCAGTTCGATCTATTTTTCAAATTGATTTGTGCATTTTTTTTTCATGCACATTTGTAGATTAAGAGATCTGTTTTTACATGCTTCCGCTTGTGCACTCCAGTTTTGATGCACTGGATAGATTTCTAACATCAAAAATGTCAGCCATTAAAGCCGCTTCAAATACCACGGACGACTCATATAATTATCAACCCACAAGGTCCGACCATGCAATACACAGGAAAGAACCAAGAAAATCTAAACAAGAACCAGGAAAATTCAGGGAAACATTACAAATAAGAATGGCGCATATGTCTTGGTCAAAATCCAAATTCCTTGGTAACATATTCCAGTCAACCACGGACAGCAGCACTGCAAGTTTAGGCTACCCTTAATGAAATTCGAAATACCACCCCACACTAAAAGACGACCATTGTATGTCAATGGTACGCATTTTTCATCCTCAGATTCGTTTTTGGTCTATTTGTTTAGTTTATTTCATTCGCATGCGCTTTGGCCTCTAGACATTGTATCATTTTATCCTAAACTCATTTGAAAATTCCCATTTTCCATGCCATGAAGTCATAACCTCACATATTGAAATATCTAATGTTTTATACTTGTAGGCAGAAAAACACAACCACTAACAGAAAAAGCTAAATTTGGTCTTCTATTTCTTTCCATTCCATTCATTTGTGCAGTAGCTTTGTTGGGCCTTTTTTTTGGTACAATGATCTTATTTTAGAGTTGTTTTCGAAATGGCTGTAAAAAGACAGAGTGACAGGTTTCAGAGTATCGTAGCAATTACGATTGCTGTGATGGTATTAATATGTTCAATTGTGGGTGGGCGCTATTAGGACTCCTTAAAGTTTTCCATTTTCCTTCCTTCTGTAAGGTCATTGAAGGCAAAATCTTGTTTGTAGAAATGCAACAATGAACATTATTTTTACAAGCTTTATCAAGAATTAAAAATGTCGTAAGCAAAAATGATGCAACCGACACATTCAAAAGAAAGTTCTCTAGAAGATAGATACTCTCAAAATCCAATGTAGGATAATGAAGATTGATGTTCTTGGCTGGTACAAACATTGGAAGATAGAGTAAAATGGTGTAGAAGGATTCATAGGATGTTTCCTTAAGAATCTACCATGAACATGTCCAAACAATATGCTACACTAGATTTCTATATGAATATGGTAGGAAGAATAGACTACATAGTAAACAAGTTAAAATAGAGTCCATTGGAACTTAAGATACTTCAACGCTTATGAACAATGGAAGTTTTAGACATCTTGCTAATTAGAATATCATTATTCCCTAATCAGTCAACCAGAAACTTCTTTCAAGAGCTTCTTCAAAGAAATGAATAGGAAAACAAGCTTTGCAAGTCTTTTCAACGAATCAATCTATATTAGGAAGTTACATTGTACAAGAATGAAGCTATAGTCCCAAAAAAAGTACCACCAAATGAGGCCACATCATCAACATCTCCATAAAATATTCTCGAAGATCTTTCAAAGCTTATTAAAAATTGCACCGACTGCACATGAACAAGAGGCAAGATCTACTCTATCCATAAAGCGATATTAAAGGCGATGAGTGGATAACAACAAGATGTCAATAGCAGAAGATAAGGATCTGAGATGTCATCAACTAAAGATAAGGATCCAAGACGTCAACAGCTGAAGATAAAGATCCAGTTACCTAGCATGGAAAACACGTAAATAGAGTCAGTCTATCCTATATATACCCATGTATCCCCTCGTGTAAGAGGGAAAGCAAGAGGCATTAGCAAGTCATGCATTGGGGTTGTCTATTCCTCAAGCTAATAGTCTTAATTTGTCCTTCTATGGTTGGAGGTCAATCTCTTAGATGGGCTACAATCAAAGTTTGAGTGAGAATCAGTTGTCTAATAATGCTTGATAAAGTTTGTATTATTGCAGTCTATCGTAAGATCTATTATGTACCAGCTCAAAGTTGTGTCTATGTAGAAGTTAATGCCATAAAGGCTTGATTAAGAAGGTTTATCCTTTGGTTATGTATTTCTCCTCTATTTAACGTGCCATGAAAGAGCATGAGGTGTGAGTTGAGAAAACGATTGCTGTATGAGGTAGCTTGTCAAGTTTCTATTGTGTTTCTTCTACATATTCATTGTCTTTTTTGTCTAAGTGCACCATGGATTTCAGGATGTCGTGAGAATTTCATGACAATTTGAGGAAAGCATTGTGAGTCTTGGAGTTTGGCAAATCTGAATCTCAATCCCACAACACAATGCTACCATTTATGATGATACACTGCCCCTATTTATGATCAAGGTACAGAAACTCAATTCCAAGAACAAGAGGATTTAAGATTTAGACAACACTTGATAAGAATGCTAATGTTTGATGAAGCTGATGAGTAGATACAGTAACACAATAGGAACATTAGGGATAGGCATCAAGCGTTCATGCTCTGATCTAGCAATGTAACTATGAAGCAAAAGGAACTACCAGAAAGAGAAGAAATGTCAAAAGATCAAAAGGCAATTCTACCTTGCCATGATGCCTTGTTAACAAAGAAATGTTTTGTATCAGAAAAAGAGAAGTTAGAATTTCCTGCTATTCCAAAGGATGTTATTTATAATCTTGCTAATAATTTTTCTACTCAAATGTCTACTTCAATTAAGTAAATAGAAGCTTTACTAGATTAAAGGTAATGGGATTCGCCCAGTGTCGTTGCCTCTTTTTACTGAAGGAGAAGTTACAAAATGGAAGGTTGATGGATATCATTATGTACATATTGGACAAATCGATATAATAGTGAGTCCAAAGTTTAGCTATGACATGAGAGCTAAATATATGATTACACTATTAGATAGTAGAATTCTGGAATCTAGTTAATATGCTAATGATACTTGGGAAGTAGCCAAGATTTGTCAATTTCATGGTGTACTAGATTTATATGCTTTTTGTATAGTACAACCTAATTTCCAATTGGCATTAGAAGATAATTTTATTACATCTTCCTTACTTATCTTGAAATTCATGGTGTGAATTTATTACTAGGATTAGTCTATGTAGCCATAGGAGCCTACGACACGTTTCAATTATCAAATACTATTCTAATGAATCATAAGCTCAACTGGGGAGTGTAGTTTCTACAATGGAGCAAACATTTGTCAGCATACAGTAAAAGTATTTTAGTACCAGGATATGTTCAAAGTTTTCCACAAATTTGATCATTGCTAAAAGACCAAGAATTTACAACCTATGAAAAGTGAACCCCAAAGTGAAGTTGCTCTCCACTTCAAAAGTTCGGTTGATTAGCTACAATTACTATAGAAGCAATTCCACCAACCCTGCCACCAACCAAGTTTAAAGAAGAAGCATCTACTTCAACCAAGGCAGAATCACCTAACTATGACACTAGAGGTACATTATTCATGCTACAAACTAACAAAATGGTGTCAAGAAAATGAATAATTTTAGGAGGAAAATGGCCATCAAGATCCTCCTATTATATAACAACATCAGAAGATGATCCACTAGCAACAAGGGCAAATTGCAGTTTTCTTCTCAAACATTCAATTGATTCTCCAAATCAACAAAAAGATGAGATAAAATAGTTGAACTATCTCGTGAATTGGACCTCCTATGCTAGTCAAAATTGGAATTTATTGGAAGGAGATATAACTAATATTTACTCACTAGTTAGTGATGTCCAAACAAAAGTAACTAAAATAGAGCAGCATCTTTGAGCCTATGATGATGTTGTCAAATAGCAACAACAAGCAAAGGAGGATTGACAACAACAATAGAAGAAAAGGATTGTAGAATTATTAAAGGAAGCCTATACATTAGACAAACAAATGAAGTTATTGCCAATTATAGCAAAGTCTCCAACAAAGCCATCAGTACAACACCAAGATCTAGTAGAAACATTTCTAGGAAAAATCCAAAAATTCAGGAAAGAAAAGGTAGGAAAGTGTCCAACAAAGGAAAGGCATGAAGAAGAAGAGGACAAATCTCCTAAGAGTCAAGCAAGTTTTGAAAAGGAAGCACATCACAAGGATGAACATATTTCTGAACTCAAAGATAATGGCTATCAAACTAGACTAATGATACCAAGATGATATGATCCACCTTGGAGATAGTATTAGCAACCATCGGCCTTCTCAACTTTTCAACAATGGCCAGCAACGATAGTTCCTATTATAGACATCAACTCTTTACCACCAAAATAAGTATTACATGCTATCTGATTATGGATAGATCAGTTGCAAGTAGCAATGACAATATTGCAATTGGATGAAAGAACAATTATTCAGGGAGCATTTACCAGAGCTACTAGGAAAATCCATCATTGGTGGGAAAGTTTAACACTTGAACAACAGGAGAAAATATTACAACAAGGATTATCAGGAGTATTTGTAGCCATAGTAACTGAATTCACTATTGATCTGCAACTACTATATAAAGTGCTTTTGAGTCAAAAGAAGCTTACCATTTTGAAATATGCCTTTAAAATAATGCATCTAGCTAGGTGACCACATAACCACTAACTATCGCGATACAAACATCATAAACATAACACAATATCATAGGGTCCCAAAGTGAGGGAATATATATATATTACTATATTTATGCATAATCGATACACATGCATTGTGGCCATCGCTCCATGGTCATATTCATAATTTAAATGAAGGTGTAATAGTAATTCCATACTTGGTTACATGTATTAACCTCCTTCTTATTTTTAGGTAGAGAAAATGGACTTAGAACAATAGATAACTAGTCATCTATAAGCTAATTTCTATTGGGATACTAGGACTAATATTAAACTAACTAAGTTCCTTTTTTATTTATCCTTGTAAAATAAGAGGTTATAATAATATATGTCCCACTTGATAGTACTATCTCTTATAGCATTATTACATAAATATTGGATTGATTTATATACATATTTCTATGCATTTTGGCCTATGGACCATAGTTATTAGAAGTCTTGTGCATTACTAGTTCTTGATACTATTATTTCATGTTATGTATTTATCACTATTTCATAGTCAGTAGGTACATACAACTCTTATATTATATAAGTTAGATTTAGTATTCTAAGAACTATAATTCTATTCAGATTTTCTTATATTTCTATCCATTAGAACGTATCTAAATTAGGGATTTCATATGTAAGACCCTTAATATATCTCTTTTGAGCATTTACTTAATGATCCTTTTCATGATCTAGTATGTTTACATTTCTTTATGTGTGAATGTTTCCTTTCATACTTCCTATTATTCTAGGAAAGCTTATGAGGTATTATGATGCAACAAGAATATCATATTATGCTTTTTTGTTAGTTAATCTATAATAATTACAAATAAATATAGATTTTATGTTTATCTAACATGTATTATTATTTTCTACTTGATTTCTACGTATGGCTAATAATGTTATGATGATTTGTTGGTTATATCTACTTGGAAATACATATAGTCAAATACTTTAAAGTTTAAACATTTTTCATTCCTTCCTTTGTTTTCATTTCTTCTTCTCCCATCTAAAAAATTATTGATTTATGCCTACATTTACAAGTTACTAGCTTCTCTATTATCAATGAAAAATTTAGTTATGATTTCATCATACATGTCGTAAATACCTTTGATATATGCAATAGGAATATCTTCATTATTTAAAGTCTATCAAATAATTTTGTAAGAAACTCTATCATAATTTTTTTCTAAATTAATAGAACTCATTTTTAGATTATTCTTTTCATCTCTAAATATCTTCAATAGTTATATTAATAGTAAAATTTCTTTCATAATTAATCTTTTAGGGATAAAACTAAATTAACACTAAAAAAGTATTAATTACCTTAAAACATATTTGATAACTTCATGATGTAGCTCATAAGCTTAATACCTTTTTCGTTTCCATAATTTTAAATATCTTCTTTTTTTAGATAGTTGTAATGCTTTTCTTCTAATTAATTCTTTCGATCATCTTCCATTTTTCCTTTCTACAACATCTTGTTGATTAAATGTATCAACCAAATGATCCTTTAACTATCATATATAGGATTTAAATCCTTTATAATAATCTTTATATTTATTAAAGCTTTATTTAGTTTAATTTATACATGTTAATATTGGTAAATCCTTTTTATATACTTTAATTACAACTATTTTCAAAGAAATTTTAGTTGCCTAATAGGAGCATATGGTTAGCACAATAGCATTACTAGATGAAATTCATGAACAAAACAAAGAAAATTTTCAAAGGTTTTCATCCCTCAAAGAGAGGATTGAAAAGAAAAAGGAGACTAGTACTACTCCAAAGAATAATGAACAAATTTTGCTAAAATTAGCAAAACTTTAAGCCAAGATTAAGCAACATTAAAATAAATATAAACTTGAAGGAAAAGAGATAAAAATGGTATTTATAGTAACCAAAGCTTTAAATGAGCAAGATGGAAAAAGACAAGGAAAAACATTTATGATTTGAAGGTATCTCAAAGCTAGAGGATTAAACGAATGAGATTTTAGTTTAAAACATTGAAAAATTAGAGATGATATACATATAACTTATTTAAATATTGTTAAAATTTTTAGGGTGTCACATAAACTACTTGAAAAGCCTTGGTGTTTAACTATTATGTTTGTGATATAGAAGATAAAGAACATATTTCAAGTCACTTGAAGAAAGGTAAGAATGAAAAAAGCATTTGAATAAATGAGGATCTTACTCGTATGAAACTTGTAGAATGGACTAAACAATGGAAAAAGATTAAGAAAGCTTGTAAAAAAGGTACCTAAATGCTAGTAGCATGGCAATAATTACAAATAAGAAATATTTCAAATATTATTTAAAAATGCATAGGCCCTTTAAAGTATGCATTTCTTAATATAGATGATGGAATTGCAAATAAAATTATTTCATTGGAATGTATTAGATTTTTTTTGTAGCTTTGATGCTTCTAATTTTGTTGAAATTTCGGAAGATGTTGATTTTGTATAATTTGTAGTTCTTAAAGTAATAAATTCATTGTAAGAAACATAAGAATAGGATAAAGAGATAGACATTTTGATGGCATTATAGTGTTAGTAAGGAAATTTCATAAAAATTGTATGCTTTTACAAAAAAACTAGTGATGATTCATGGATTGGCCATGTTGATGAGGCCTCATCAACTAGGCCCCATCAACGAGGCCTCATTGACTACACCTCATTGACTAGGCCCCATCGACGAGGCCTCATTGACTAGGCCTCATCAATGCATTATTTGATGTTTTGACATGGCCCCATCAATGTAGGGCCATTCTTACCTATACATACATGCCAACCCACCTTTTTTAGGAGCATCTTGGTTATGGTTGTAGCAAAGATCTTGTAGTTTTTACATTTAAAAGTTACAATATTTTCCTAAGTTCTCATAGTAGGAGTCATTGTATACAGATCTTTATTTGAGCACTATTGTAGCTGAGCATGATAGTGTATGTGGCAATAAAGATGAGCTTCTTAACAAACCTTGCAACATTTTGGATAGCTTAAATGTTTTCTTCATGCATTTAATGTTTTCACTTATTTATTCAATGTTATTTAGTAATTAAGCTAATTAAGTAATTAAGCAAGATAAGCTAAATAGTGATTAAGTAAACACACAAGTACAATTGCTTTAAGCATGCATATGACATTTTGTAATCCCAGCAATGCATAACACTTGGTAACTTAGCAACATTATATGGTTTTAGGATGTGTATGGAAAGTGGGACCAGATACTTATGTTAGGACTAGTTGAATAATAGTTAGCCAGTTAGATTAAAGTAGACATTAAATTACTTTATTCATATCTTATTTATTTCAAGCATCAAAACCATAAAATATAAAATGATAAAAAATCATGTGCCTCAGTTACACTTAAACCATAACCTTTAGGTTCATAAGTGTAGTTGGGAAGAAAATGAACATTCTTAATGCCCAGTTTACTTCCTAGAGAACTATTGCATCAAAAAACTATACAGTCCACAGAATTTGACTAGGTCACACATGAACACTTTGTGATTCATATGGTTGAGTGTAGGAGTACTGAATCGCTCAACATTGGCATTGTTACCAAGAAATCTTTTTATTTGAAACATGTGCTATCTAGGATTAGTGAACATCATTAACATTGTTGGACAAACCCTAAGGTCAACATCACTCTCACATGTAATATAATCACATAAGCATAATGATATTTTATCTATTTTGCAAAATGTCTTCTTCTCATATTCATGATGATGCTAAAACACCAATCCATCAAGAATGCAAGGTGGTATATACTCATCCAGATGAGTACATTCTTGATTTCACCTTTATCTTGCATCAAGATGAACAACTACGATGGCATGAGATGGAAGGTAACATTGTAATTCCTTTTAATCAACCTATGCTTGTGATGCTACTTCAAACTCTTAAGAAGCTAGGCATCCAAGATCTTCAATAGGAGTATTTTGTGCATAATTATGACTATTGGGATTACCATAATACTAAAATAGCATGCTAAAGAGATTGATACCAGGAGAAGCACCATGAGTTTGTCAAGGGAAAGTGGTTCACCAATCCATTGTTCCTATTAAACCAAGATGACAATGAGAATCCTTCCTCTGGGAGCTATCAACATGAAAATTCTCCATCCCTTGTTACAAGTGATGGGGCTGTGGCCCTAAATCTGTGGTCCACTATCAACAATCTAGGTTTAGGTAAAGATGGTAGTTAAGGAAGGGGCTCAAAAAAGTGTCAATATGATAAGAAAATTGAAGAATGTGGCTATAACAACTAAAGGGAAGTTGATAGATAGCATGGTGGACGTAGTCCTCCCCCCTCTTCACCCTCTTCATTTACATCTTCCTCCTCCTCTTCTAGCTCTGAAAAATGTTGTAGAAGGAACACTTATGATGAAGGTTAATAGTGGAACAATAATACTAATCACCAAGTCCATAATGAATGAAGGGGTAATAGAGGAAAAAATTGGTAACAATGAAATAATGATGATGATTAGCCTTTACTAGCTACACAAAGCATGCTAGATATTGTAGAGGATGTAAAAATTCCAACCAGACATGTGAGGGATAGTTAGATCAAGTTCCTAGACATGAACAATATCCCAAGATTTGAGTGGAGGAATATAACTCTCATATACAAAACCATCTACAAGTATTTCACTATGCTTGCACCTTAGAAAACATAGAAAATGACTAGTAGAAATTCAAGCTATTTCCTAGGATGCTCATCAAAGAGGCAAAAAGCTAGTATTGATTCTTAAATCCAGAATCCATTCATAGATTGAGTACCATGCTAGAACTATTTAATGATAAATACCATATGTATTCTAAAGTGTCTAATCTGAGAAGACAAATCTAAGGTTATAAATAGGGAATACATAAACCCTTGAATACCAGCATGGGTAGATATTAGTCTCTCTTACACCAATGCCCTAGTCATGGTTATTCTCAGAGGGAACAACTCTGCCACATCATAGATGGGCTTAAAGTAGAAACTAGAAGAACACTTGGGGTTTATGCCCAAGGGAGACTATTTGATCTAAGAGCTCATTAGATCCAAAGGTTGATAGAGCAAGTAGCAAAAGAAGAAGATGAGTTGCAAAAGAGTTAAAGAACATAAGAATATAATAGGGACCCTTCCATTAAGAAAATGGAGGTTTAATGCTGTGACATGGAGGAGTCACCACTTGACGAGGTGGTGAACAGGAAAACCTTGCCCATTTAAAAACCTATTTCTAATATTTCAAAAAACCTTTATAAACTATGGGACTCTTTGGATAAAACATTACAAACTGATATGAAGATTGCTAAATAATCTAAAGAGAAAAGTAGTGATTGTGACCATAGGAGGCGAAAAGAAGCTAAACATGCACATCAAAGAGGTAAGGGCAAAGCTACTGTAGTAGAAGAATTTGTGGAGACAAAATCTGATGATGATGTTGGATGTGACATTTATCAATATGAGGATCCTAAGGGATGTTTCCCTATGGTGTCACACTTACAAGAGTCCAAGGTGTACTTATTCAATCCTTAACTAGCAAGAAGGCAAACATTGAGATGATTGCCTTATCCTCAAGGTAATCCAAGGTAGTTCCACCAACAACAATAAGCTTAGTATCCAAGTGGAGCTCCACCAGAACTCTATGAGCAATACTGGTAGTGGAAACAACCACAGTTTTGTGGTATACCACCATCAAGATAACATTACCCTTATAGGCAACTAGATCCATACGGGTACTATGTTTTGCAGCCTATTTTTCCATGCCACTTACCTAGCCAAGCCTCATTCCAACATCATTATTATCCTCTAGAGTATCATTGAAGTCATTCACCATCTACTTGAGGGGAGCCCCCATATCCATACCACCCTTCGCATCTCTATGCACACATTCCTCTACCCTCAACCCAGTTACCTCCTACTCCATCTATGTAGGGTGAAATTCCCTCACTCCCACAACAACAAAATGCTACAAGGGCTATAAATTTATAATTAGTCATCTAGACAAGTGGTTTAGAGAATAGATCCAAAAAATGATCATTTCTTTGACCCAGCAGTCCTCCAAAACCATCACAACCTAATTTAGCTAGTCACCTTATATCTCCAACATCCTCATCCTCTGCATCAAACACATTTGAGGGACTTCAAATGAAATTTCACCTTAGATCCTCACTATGATGTTAACTCATGCTATCTCAGATTGGATCAAGGTTGGCAACCATCCCATGAAGAGATCTATTTGTAGAAATCTTCTTATTTACTTAAAAATTATTGAACATTAGCCATGCAAGGCTCTTCTTAATTCCAATTCTAGTATAAATCTCATCTTCCATGACATGTATCCAGTCTAGAACCTACCACCTCTTAAGAAGAGAAATATCTATTTGGAATTGGTAGACGAGTCAATCACTATCCCTTTGGGCTAAGTGGAGGACATTGTGACTATAGTTTATAAGTGGTCCTATCCTGTTGATTTTCAGGTGATCAAGGTAGAAAAATACAAAGGTGACTTCCCCATCATTATGGAATGTGCATGGTTAAGCACTATTGATGTAAGAATGGGCACTAGGGGCCTCTCCTTGGAAACCTCCAAGGGAATAGATTTGGATGACTCAAGAAGAAGTGAGTTCCATGCATCATGTATAGTAATAATAGGTGCAATTGCATGCACAAAATCTATTCCATTAAAAGTACATTCATCAAATGATGTAATCAATGTGCACATGAAACTGGTATCCAAAGGTATCTATACAAAGCAACCACAAAATAGGAGGATACCTAGTGGCTAATAACTAACTTTGAAAATAGCACACTATTCATGGAACCTACTAAGAGCCTAACATATGCTTATGTCAAGGGCATGGATGAACTTGAGCAAGTTCATCACCAACTCTTTAATGATGAAGATGATTATAACTTTTGGGGAGAGTTGACAAGCCTTGATCATTTCAATTTGTAACCCCTAGAGGTAAAAACTCTACCAGCTAGTATGGAGTATTCATTTTAAAAAAATGGCAAGCTAATTATAATTAATGCAAATCTTGCTTCAAAATAAAAATACAAGTTGTTAAAGGTGGTTAACAAATGGCCAATAGCCTTTGCTTGTTCTTATCCTAAACTAATTTTAATTGATCCAAGAATATGCTAGCATTGTATCTACACCAACCTAGGCATGAAGCCAAAAAGGTAGTCATAGAGGTAGATAAACCCCAAGTGGAATTAGATTGTAAAAGAGGAAATAGAACAACTCCTCAAGGTAGGGTTCATCTATCCCATCGCAGATAGTGAGTGGGTTAGTGCACTCATAATTGTATCAAAGAAAGGTGGCAAGTGGTAGGTTTGCATTGGCTTTAGGCTATTGAATATGAAAACATTTAAAGATCATTTTTCATTGTCATTTGTCGATGAAGTGTTGGATACCATATCTAGGTATTACTATTATAGCTTCTTAGATGCTTATAGTGGCTATAACCAAATCCATATTATGCTAGAAAATTAGGCCAAAATAGCATTCATGAGTTCTTAGAGGACATTTTTATATTGCAAGATGACATTTAGTTTGTGCAATACCCCTACAACATTTCCATACCTACTCCTTAGTATTTTTTTAATAGTAGATTGCTAGTGGGATAAAAATCTTTATGGATGACTTCTCTACCTATGGGGCTACATTTGAGAAAGCCATGGATTACCTTGAGCAAGTACTAAAAAGATGTGCTGGAACAAACCTTAGGATCAATTAGTAGAAAAGTCATTTAATAGTCTAGAAGGGCATAGTACTAGGGCATAAAATTACTTAGGCAAGGATTGAGGTAGACCCTGAAAAGATAAGGGTAATCCAAGGAATCACATGCCAACTATAGATAGTTAAAGACATTTGATTATTCCTTGGATACTATGACTACTACTAGTGGTTTACATAGAATTTCTCTAGGATTGAAAAAACATTGGTCAAGCTTACAAAGAAATTTTCTCCATTCATCTGGACCAAGATGTGTGAACGTGCATTCCAATATCTAAAGGAAAAACTCATAGAAATTCCAATTCTATGGGCACTAGACTGGTCCAGACCATTTCGTATAATGAAAAATGCATATAATTATTCCTTGAGAGCTATGCTTATGTAGTTGGACAATAACAAATGTCCATATTACATTCATTTCATAATCCAAATCATTGTGGATGCATAGTTGAATTACACCACAAATAAGAAAGGACTAATGACAATGGTGTATGCTATCAAAAAGTTCAAGCGCTTTGTGCTTGGCTGTAAAGTGTTTGTGCACACAGATCATAGTGTCATCCACTTCCTAATGAATAAGTCAATAGTGAGCCCCTATATCATACAATAGCTAATGATCTTATAATAATTTGATCTCGTAATGGTAGATCAAAAAGGGACTGAGAATTTGGTCGCTAACCATCTCTCTTGGTTAAGATGTGATAACAGAAAGAAGGAGAACTTCCTCTCTAATCAATTTCTAGATAGACTCCTATTTATAAAAGCAATAAATGACCAAGTGTCCACTGAATCAAAATGGTATGATGGCATCCTCACTTACCTTCTCACTTAGGAGATGCCACAAGATTTAGACTTTAGGAAGAAATAACAATTCCTTCATCAAGCTAATTACTCCATGAAAATCAATAGAAACATTTACAAGGTATGTGTCAATGGTTTGGTTCATTGGTATGACCCTAATGTAGACCAATTGTGCATTCTCTAGGATGCTTATGAAGGTCCTTTTAGAGGCCACTATTCCCATACAAATTCTGATGGTAGGATACCATTGGCCTACAATCTTTAGGGATGCCCACCAATTTGTGAAATCCTATGAATGTTATCAACAAGATCATGGGATGATTGCTTAAATGGAGGATTCTCATCATTGGATTCAACCACTAGAGCCCTTTGACATATGAAGCATAGACTTCATGGGTTGCATCACACCCATGTCTAATGTAAAGGTGTACATCATCATGGTAGTTGACTACTACACCAAATAGGTAAAAGCAACAACTGTCATTGACTATACATCATCCACTACTACTTAATTTGTAGAACACCACATTGTAAACAAGTTTGGTATGCCACATGCACTAATTTTAGATAATGAAATCCATTTTACAAGTTCCACCTTTTAGAAGTTGATGTAATGCTTGATGGTTGACGATAAATTAACATCATATCACCCCTAAGCCAACAGTTTTGTAGAAGTCACCAATAGGGAGATCACAAAGATCCTAACAAGGTGTAAGAAAATATACGAAAGACTAGAGCACAAAACTCAGGGATGTCCTATCGGCCTATCACTTAAGATGGAAACTCCCTATAGGCTACTCCCCCTCTAAGCTAGTGTACAAAAAAATTTCAATACTTCTAGTCCAATTTGAGCTTTGTACACTTTTCAATAGCCTATGAATTAGACCTTGACTTTAGCCTAGCACAAAGAGAAATATTAATTAACTTGAATGTACTAGATGAAAACCGATTAGTGGCCCTATCTTTGAATGAACTACATAAGGCATACAACAAGAAGCATCATGACCTTAGAACATGGAAAGTAAAATTTCAACCTAGAGATAAGGTTCTCTACCAGAACCCCACACACATATCTAAGCAAATAAAGTTGCAAATGTTGTCAGAGGGACCTTATATTATTGAAAAAATCCTTGTCTTTAGGGCCATATTAATCTACAAACCTAAGAGCCCAAACAAAAACTACTTGGTCAACATTGAACAAGTAAATCCTTTCCTTGAGCCAAAGTAAGCCAGTGCAAAAAGTACATCATTGGATGGACAAACACACTCTATATTCTACATCTTCTTCTTTCAACCTAGTTATGAGGGAGAGGGCCATCTGTGCTAACCATGCACATGGCTTCTTAGGTTTTTCCTTTTTTGTTTTACACATTTTTGTTTTACACTTTGCTGATTTTTATCCCTTTTTAGCTTTTCACTATATTAACTTTCTCATTTTTGTTTTACAACATCCTTAGTATGTTTTATCTTTCTTGAATATTTTATACTTTCTTATATATTTTACTTTAATTTTGTGTGACTTTTCATTATTTTTGCTAATAAAAGTGCTTTATTACCATAGGACACAGTGCCAATGTTGTTGTTTACTAACAATGATTTGTGCTTTTAATGTTTTGATTATTAATTGTCTAGTTTTTATTTTTGAATTATGATGTTTGATAAATAAGACATGGTTTATTTTTCATGGAATAGGTAGTGAGTCCATGTCATCCATCAATCAACAAACTCTATGGTTTTCCTTATTTCAAGAATATGTTGTTCCTTTTCATTAATAAAACTATAAATGAACTTATGACCTTGGTAGTATTCAAACATGGAAAGGATTCAAAGGTTTAAAAAGGATGTGAGTTCAAGGGGATTCAATACTCTTTGTTCCTTTCTACTTGTTTATGCACTTGTGTGTTTGATGGATTTCTACCTATTCCACATCATCCAATGCTAGGAAGTTGACATAAGTGTTTCCATTATGTGCTTTTCATTATAATAAAAAAAAATTGAAAATGAAAAATAAAATAAATAAATAAATAACTAAATAATATGGGAATTTAAAGCACACTCCTTAGATAGAATAATTGACTATAAGCATTGGTTATGGAATTAGAAAGACATGCTACCCATGCCTAAAGGCCCCCTCTAACTAAGGCCCTTTTTCACTTTCTACTTTTTCCTAAATAAGGTGTGGTGTATAATCTATAATACATTCTTGTGTTTTGAGAAGTGGACTATTCTTATTGTGCTAATGTGAAGTCACTGAAAGTGGTTGGTTTTGATTTTGACTAAGGTTGGACCTTATTAGGTCATTTAAACATAATTTCCATAAGGGACTTCATGTGAGCATAAATTGGGATTCATTCCATCCTCTCAATCATCTAGTTCTACTATCCATCATCCACCACACTCTTAGTTTTCATGTTATGCTTGATGTCATAGTTTTATATGTTTGAATTCTTGGATAGGTTCTTTGAGGTTGGCCTTTAATTTTTCATAATCATTAATCGATTGTGGGATCCTCAGGCTCCTTAGTTGAGGTTATGTAAGGTCAAATGGCATGTGCTTGTTATGGGGAGAACCCACTTATATATCTCTTGGTTTGGATAATTAAGCTCTTTAACTTAGATATTGCTGAAATTATATCTTTTGTATGCCCCATTGTGCATCCAACTCTGTGCTTCTTAAAATTTCATAAAATTTCAGTCTTCAACCATTTTCTCAATTTTCTAAATTCTCTAAACTCCAACAACCTCTTCTACTATTTTTCTCATGTCCATGGCTTTTTGGCCTTCCATTTGATCCTTATTTCACTCAAAAACTTGTATTTTCAAATTTTTCCCAAAGTCAATGGTGATCGATAGCTATGTTGACTAGGCCTATTTAACAAAGTGGACCCCATCGACATGGCCTCGTTGACTAGGCTCCATCAATGCTACACAAAAAAATCTATAAATACTACTAAAAATTTTGAAATTTCTATCATTTTCTTCATGACAAGAGAGGATTTTTTTCCATTTTTTAGAGCTCGAAACCTTCTAGAGCCCATAACTATCCTATTGTTATTCCAACTCACACTATTTTTTTTGATCTTGAGCTACCAACAATAAGCTCTTCGTAATGGGGGTTACAAACCTAAAGGTTTCTGATGAACATTTTTCCTCCAAAGGGTTAATGAATACAATGATATTAAACCATCAATTTTTGAGAGTTTAACCTTTCAACAACCTTTGCTATGACTATAATCACTTATTACCCTTAGAATATAAGTAAACTAATGATTAAAATTGATCAAATCAACCATAATCACAACTTAGCTAGGTATAACTTTTCTAATGAGATAATGTATTCCAATTGTTTCATGTTACAAAATAATTGCTAACCTATGATCATGTTGGTATTACAAATGAAAAAAACATTAAAACAACTATAGGAGGGAGCACCATCTCAACAAAGGAAGAAATGACCTAGAGCTAGAAGGGGATAGCAAGAATAAACCTAGGAATAGGTAGAAGAAGTCCATGTAATGGAACCTCTTTGAGAGGATCCTAAAGGGGAATCTATTCAAAAAATTCCTAAGGAAGAGGCTGCAACAAAATAATCACAAGGAGAGGCACCAGGGCCCATACCAAGACTTGAGATCACACTAACACAAGCCTGCTTTGATATAATCAAGCCCCATGATGTCCAACACACAATTCTCTATGAACTAAACTTCGGGCCATTCTTAGAGAATGCTCCAAAAGATGTAAATAAATAGTTACAAACGTCTCCCATGTGGCCAATCATCACTTTCAGTGGAGAGTTGTATATGAAAGAGAGGTATTGCTTCTATAACAATAGAAAAGCAAGTTCCATTGTGAAGATCAAGGACACTCAGGTCTCCTACTTAGTTGAAGCCATCACATAGGCTCTTGGGTTGCCTAATTCTAGGACACAACTAGTAGAACATTCTACACAAGCTAATCTATAGATAAAAAAGAAGTGGGCCCAATGATGTTACAAGGTACACTGCAAAGAGTTTGATGCACTAACACCAATGGAGTGCATATACTTCAAGATAACAGCCTATCACCTTAATCTGATGGTGAGGCCTAGTAAGGTGACTACCTTCCTCACCTGGGCATGTGCCCCTCTAAGTAAGAAATTTCTAGAAAACCTTCCATAATTAATTTATCTAGAGATAGAAAATAATTTTAAAAGGAATGAACATGAAAGGAAAACCTTACCCTTTCAATGCCTTATTAGAAAACTTTGCAAATGGGAAAGGATAGTCCACTGCACTAATGACACAATTAAGCATACTCACATTATCTCTTAGTCTAAAATGATGAAGCATAAGACATCTACTATGTCTAAAGAAGAGAAGCAATAACTACCATCTCCACCACCTACTCAGGAAACAACTCCAAAATCCCACACTCCTAGGGATCACCTACATAAAATTTGAGAGTGGCTTTTGCAAAAGCAAAAGTAGCAGGTGGGAATGAGTGGTGGGGATGCATCTATATACTGACTTGTGATGAGTCACCTTTAAAAAGTAGCTCAAAAGTGCTCAAAAAATTAGTCAAATGGAGGAATGTGCACCAATATTCTTAGCCTAATGAGCACAATTTCCCATGAGGTCGAATCCTAGTGCCCAACAGGTGATGATGCCTCTCTCGCAATACCATTTATTTCTAGAATTCTCTAGGAATGCTACCTCCCTTTCAATGAGCTTGGAGGGCGAGGGGGCAATTATATTGGTGATGCAACACCAAGGATAAGAGACATCTATAGAAGTGGTTGCTAATAGATTTGTTAAGGCATTTAACATACCTATAACATCTATACCAAACATTTTTACACGTAGAAATTCACAGAAAACTTCAGCTAAAAACTAAATGCAGCCTAGAATAAAGAGTTGTTGGACCAACTCGTGGGGACTAGGCAACCAATTTTGAACATCTTTGATTTTTCCTATAACATTACTACAACCTAGTTAGAGTTACTTGAAGTAAAGGGCAAATGTATCATCCTAGAAGGGCAACTTGAAATGGCTCAAGAGTAAAACCAATGCTTCGCCATGGAGGTTACTAAATTGTATGTTTGTTTTGCTAATCCTACACTCCTCAGCCTTGCAATAATAAGAGATGAATCTTTTCAATAGCTTCAAGGGTGATTAAAACAAGTTAAGGAAGGAATGGTAATGACCATCTTTAACTAGTTNTCAACCTTGCAATAATAAGAGATGAATCTTTTTAGTAGCTTCAAGGGTGATTAAAACAAGTTAAGGAAGGAATGGTAATGACCATCTTTAACTAGTCCATAGTTGAAGAAAAGATCTATTTAGTTCGAAAGGACTTGATTCAAACATGTCAAGAAAATGAAATGTTGACCATAGAAAACCATCTCTTGCAAGATGTTAATCCCAAAAATAACAACTGTAAGAATTAATCCATCAATAATAGGAGCATCTAGCCATAGCGAATATAGAATTGAGGAAATTGGTACCAGAGAATCACTATCTTTCTATGAAGGAAGTCCATGCCTTATGCCAAAAATCTACCATTGAAATTGTTGCTTGGAAAGATGAGCCTATCAAATTTGAAAGAGTCGAGAATCACTATAGAGACTAGGTTGGCATATAGAATGAGGTGAATGAGAAACAGAGCTAATGTTTAAGGTAAAAGTGAATGAGGTCATCCAGCAACTCTAGAAAGGAATACAGATGTGGTAGCCTATCATTGATGGGATAGATGGTTACAACAAAGTAGAGATCTGCATGAAATATTTGCAAGTTGAAGAAATGATAGAATATATGAAACTAGCCAATCTGTGATATGAAAATATGGCAATGCTAACTATCGATTGAAATACCACAAGATTTTGGATCTCAGCAGTTGGAGCTGACTACACTCAATATTATGAAACACCACAAGTGTTGAGTGTAGTCAGCTCTAACTGCTAGATTTGTAAAATTTTCCTCTGTGTTAGAATGTTGACACTTTCTACAAATTAACATTTCATGCTATTATGCTGCATAGTGTAGCATAGTGTAGCACCTTATTACGCTTTGTAGCATAGTGTAGTGTAGCACCTTCTTACGCTGCGTAGCGTAGCATAGCATAGCACCCTATTACACTATGTATCGTAGCACCCTATTATGTTATGTAGCACAACATAGTGTAGCACCCTATTATGCTGCATAGTGTAGCACAGCATAGGATCCTATTATGCTACATAGCAGAGCATAGCGTAGTGTTGCGTAGTGTAGCACCCTGTTACACTACATAGCGTAGTACAACGTACCACCCTGTCATGCTGTAATGTAGCACCATGTCTATTGCAGCATAGCAACCATGTCTACTACAATGTAGCAACCTATCTACTGCAGCGTAGCACCACATCTACTATAGCATAGCAACCATGTATACTGTAGCATAGCATCCATGTCTACTATAGCATAGCACCCCATCTACTCTAGCATAGCACCCTATCCAACATTGCAGTTAGTGTCTCGTGTCTCGCACGTAACATCGGACAAGCATGGTTCCACCCACTACGCTGCCACATGGCACCTGATCCACATTTTGGGCTAATCCTAGCCCTATAAATACCCCCAAATCCTAATGTTCTAGGAGGAGGAGAAGAGAAGAGTTGGTTTCCATTTTTCACTAGAAAGGCAGGTGGCACCTCGATTTTGGCATTTTGGCACTTTGGCATCTTGGCAGTTAGCTCCATGGACAAACAAGACCTAGAGCACCCTACATCGACAGAGAGGCATAGCTACACCACATAGTACACTATAGCCCCATTGCAATCCTATAGAAGATCACATGGTACACTTTGGCTACCAACCTAGCAAGCACAATTTAACATAGTGAACACCAACTTCATGGCCCGACACCATTGGGGCTGTGACTATGCTCCCACTACAACTATTGTACACTATGTATACCTTTGTGAATTAGCTACTTCCCTTCTTTTAGGGTGGTCCATATTCTTACTCAAACTCTATTTTTATCTTATTAACATCATCTCAAAATCTAATGCTCCAAGGAATCATCCATTCATATTCTTAGAACATAATGATATTAAATTCTACCTCAACATCCTATGCCCAAAGAATTTACCAACACATACTCATGACATAACATCATAAGACTCATGCATATGACATACAATCCAAACATAATACATGATTCATAACATATATTTCTTAATAACCAATGCCCCAAGAAAGACTCATCGTATCCATGGCATTCAATACATTCATACTTTATGAAATGTATAATATTATTAAAATAAGTATTCATAACATAATCAGTGCCTATAGATCTTTTATTAGTTTTCATTAATATTAATTACTACTAGTGCTAATCCCTATTATCTCATATGTAACCCTAGGTCACTAATCTTATAGAGGGTAGATCTGTGCATGTCCATATGCTTCAAGATGTCATATTAGTTATAGAACCAACCTATGCCCTCCTACTCTTAATATGAGAACTAGAGATGAGTCTCATCAATGCATCCAATGGGAGCCAACCCAACACCTCTAGGGTGCCTCAACACAAATTAATCCACTCCCTCATGTTAGCTCCACTAACCAACACACATTACAGTTACAATATACTACATACATAGCATAATATTAATAACATTTAATCATAAGTAACTAGTCCTACAAGCTTTAAGATTCCATCATAATATAAACAAATTGCACCAACACCATGTAGCTCATAAAGATAATAATTCTTAAAGATCTTCTAAATCATGCATCATACATACACATACATTGGCACATCACTCATATTCATTCCAATTTCATCATTCATATCTTTATTTAACTCCTAGTCAATAGATCATGAAATGTACTATGACTCACAGTACACTTGCAATAGTCCTTTCTAGAAAATCATGACCTAATTGCACATAGAAATGGCCTCACACCCCATCATAAAATTCTATTTTTTGCATATCATAATCCTATCATAACTTGCACCTTGCTCATAGCTCATACCATAACTTGACTACAACCTTACTACAATGGCCTCATAACTATTCATGACTCATGCTTACTAAAAATTGAAAACTAGAACTCTTTTCTAACATAGTAATGATCCCACCATATCTACCTATAACTTGTGTCCTTAGTCATGATTCCATCATGATCTGTTTCCTACAAAAAAATCTAGCATAATTAGGTTATAACTTTATCCCAACCTATATATAACTTATGACTAGGTAAACATACAAAATTATAAGAAAAAATCTACTAGCTTCTCAACTCCAACTAATAAGTCAATAAGCATACAACACATACAAACACTTAAAGCCTAAGTTCAAAGATCAATAATGAACCTTTGTTATCTTTAAAATCATTAATTAAAAGATAAAGCATACTAATTCAAGTCTTTCATATTGTATCTCTTTCATATCAAAACTAACACTAATACATGAAACTCCATGTAAAAGAAAAATCTAAAAACATTACATGACATCTATCATTCCTGTAGCGACCGAAAACATCAATGGTTGGAAAACACCAAGGGGTCGGCGTCTATTGATAGTCTTAACCCCGAATACACGGGAGGGCCCTGCTAGATAAAACGGAAATAGGGCACCCTAAATGGTCTGGTCGATCAGATAGGGACTTAGTCGGTGTTAATATAACCTTTTGTAACGTGTGATTCGAAAACGAGACTGATAGTGCGAAGTAATGCTTAAATGTAAAAGAGATAGAAAATAGTGTAAAATGTAATTGTAAATAGGAGACAAAGTGAAATGCAATTACAAAAATGCACCACTTCAAAGCTATGGCCATGCTCTATCAAAATGGATATAGTCGGTTGCACAACGCTGAGAAATGCAGAGATCCCGAGAGTAACCAGGAAGTGTAGAGTAAGACAGTTGTATGCTTGAATGTAGGCTCAGGTGTTGACAATGCAAAAGGGCAGAACAAAATGCCAACAGAGAGTACTAACTATCCACAATGTCAAACAAAAAGCTTACAACGCTCAAGGTTACAATGCTAATTTTTTCTTGTCTGCCAACAAAATTGTTAGCTGACTAAAAATGCCAAAAAAACCCGGACCCTTCGAGCGTTCCTCATTGGGGTATTTATAGGACCAAGGGCACATGAAAGATGTGGTTTGGACACCATGTGCCCTAGGCTTACACTGACCTGTCTATACTGCACGTGCCTGCATGACCGTTGGGTGAGTTTGCCATGTTGTAATTACAAGTTTGCCACGTTGTAATTACATTGTCAAAGTAACAGTGCAATTAGGTGAAATGCATTGATGTAGCATAACTACTTGCCATGCTCTACTATGCTTTGTAGCATAGCATCTTGTTACATTGTGCTATGTTACACAGCGTAGCGTAGCGTAGCTGCCAACTTGAAGAAAAAAATTTACGTTGTGTCTTGTTGCATGCATTGAAAACCTTTGAAGCATGCTAACTATTTATTGCATATTTGCTACACTATGCTACGCTACATAGCGTAGCATAGTGTAGTGACTAGCCTTAGTCACAAAAACATCGTCAATCTGCAAACGTTGCCTCTCGCACCATGAAACTTTTGAACTATCTGATCCTGCCCTTTGAGTTGACTTCTATCACTTTCATAGAATTGCTACGCCTCGCTACGCCATGTAGCCTAGCGTAGCATAGCAACAAACATGACCTATTTTTTACCAAGTTTGCCGCTTTTTGATAGAAGGAGACATTGCTGAAGGACTTGAAGTCGAGCGAGGGGACTAATCATCTAGCTTTTGCTACGCTATGCTACGTTGTGTAGCATAATATAGCGTAGCAATGTGCTTCCAGAAACATCTTCTAAAGTTTTCTACGTTACGTAGCATAGCAAAACCCCTTAACTTAGAAAACTTGTTGAAGCGTTTTGCACATTTTGCGTGCACTGTCATCTAGATGAACTATTCAGGTGGCAGGCTAGAGAATCCGTTTAGCCTGTTGACACCTGCAATAGAAAACTTGTAGAACTAGATAGTCTGAACATCAGGGCATCCATCTCCTGAAGAACTGCCATACCGCTGCAGGAATTACAAAGACTTGGTGAAGCAACCATGCCTCCAAATTTTGGGGTGTTTCATTAGCCCTTCTTTGTCGACGTCTGGAGGAGGGGCTTAAGAGATGTTGACAAGGAATACGAAATACCACAGAAGCCACAATGCTAACATTTCTGCTCAGTGATTGTCAAGACATCACTTGGCTACGCTTGAGAGTGTTGCATTGGTTTTTTCAGGGAAACAAGGGTGATGCAAGGAGGAAGGAGGTTCAAGAAAAAGGGTAAAGATGAGGTTTAGCAGAGTCTGAGGGAGTTGGTTTTCATCTTTACTTTCACTAACCTTTGACCTCTTGTAGGATAGGTGTTTCTTTCCCAGGATGAATTGTGTTACATCCATGTGGGATTTTGACCTGCTAGAGATGATTCCCCTGCGACGAGCTGTGTTACGCACGTCATGGAATTTGCACTCTAAAGTAGCTAGACTAGTTGAGGCACTCACTATGTGATGCTATAGTATTTGCTGCTGTGGCAAGACGTGCCTTCAGCTGACACCTCTCTGGGACAAACCCTGCGAATCACAGAGTGCAAACCAGAAGAGATAGCCATGATGCGAAATGAAGGCAAAGGTCTTGCTTGCTGCAGGTGTTTTTGAATCTTTTGGATACCTTTGCTAGTGTATGGTGTATAAAGTAGGAAGGCCAACAGTGGCCTTGGCAACACTAGCATGGCGAAGCCGGTGTCGAAGGTGCCAGGAGTTGTTGTGAGTGCAAATGCTCTAGAATCCCTGCCAAAGGCATGCATTCTCAATTCAACTATGGAATCAGCTACCACATAGCTAAATTTTCTACAAGCTGAGGCATTGGCAAGGGGCTGGAGGATAACAATATTATGGCTGGGCCACAATACTGCCAGAACTCCAGTAGCGGGCACTGGCCAAGGAACTACCGTCAGCGCAGTGGGCCATGCAGATGGTAGGGCCGAAGGGCTAGTGCGATGTCATACGACATCTCCAGAGGATTTGCACGATGCCAAGGGTGGCAATGTCGCATATGTTCCAAATCGCATCCCCATTGCATCGTGAACTACGCTCTAGAGCTACAATTTCCCACCCCCACGTCAGCACTACATGCGCTTGTTCGATGTGTACTTGGTGCAGGTGCATGCTAAGGACGTCACGTGAACCTAGTTTAAGGTCTTGGTAGACTATGTGCTGGTTTAGGGTCCCAGAGGACTGCCATCCTGGTTTAAGGTCCCAACAAACTGTACATGCTAGTTTAATGTCATAGCGGACGTGTCGTGCTAGTTTATAGTCATAGCGAACTAGCTATACTAGTTTTACATCATAGCAGATGGTCACCGCCAGTTTAATGTCATAGCAGACACTGCTTGTTGTCACCAGTTTAACATCATAGTGGACATTGCTTATTGTCACCATGCTTCAGATATAGTACAGCTTGAGGTACAAGTGATTCACCAAGTTGGCGAACTCGTTGCTTTCCATGTTCGCCATCTTTAAGGCTCCATTCCTGAAAGCTTTAGTGACCATGTAAGGGCCTTCCCAGTTGGCTGAGAACTTGCTCACATGCTCGCGGGAAACCTTGAGGATGAGGTCTCCCTTCTGTACTAGCCGTTGATGCGAGGCTGCACGGTGCTTTTGCTACTTCTTTCTCTGGTAGTGCTCTATGCAGCTTAGCGTTTGCGTGCACTCCTCCTCTATGGAGTTGAGGTCGATGATCCAAGACCCGTTGTTCTGGGCTTCACTCACGACATCCAAGAGGATCATCCGGAGTGATGGTACTTGCAAATCAAGAGGCAACATAGCTTTAGATCCATAAACAAGGCTGTAAGGAGTCTTACTTGTCGTGTTTCTATATGTCGTCCTATAGGCCCATAGAACGTAGAGGATTTGTTCATGCCATTGCCTCTTACTTTTATTAAGCATCTGCTTCAGCAGGTTGATGATGGACTTATTTGTAGCCTCTGCTTGTCCGTTCGCCTACGGGTAATAGGGGGAGAAGAATGATTGCCTAATTCCTAGATTATTGCAGAAGGTTCAGGTTTCCGTACTATTGGATTGTGGCCCCATTGTTAGTTACAATAGTCATTGAAAGCCCAAATCTTATCACGATGTTGTCCAGGATGAAGTGGCAGATCTGCTGAGATGTCATCTTCCTCAAGGGGATCGCTTCCACCCACTTAGTAAAATACTCAGTGGTGGTGATAATGAAGCTATGCCTTGCAGAGGACTTAGGCATGATGGGTCCTATGAGGTCTAGTCCCCATTGTTGGAAAGGACATGTGATTTTTTTTGGGTGTAGGTATGCAGGTGAGACATGTATGAGATTTGCATATCTCTGGCATGTGTTACACGTCTTGAATTTTGATAGACAATCATGCTCCATATGGGACCAATGGTACCCTAGGCATCTGATTTTCATGGCCATAGCTCTACATGCTATGTGTCCACCACATAGTACCTCATGCACTTCATTAACTACCTTCTGTGCCTACTCCCCACCCATGCATGCTAGCAATATTACGTTGTAAGAACGTCGGCATAGGGCATCATTTCCCATGAGCGTATATTGCCAGGTGTGCTTGTGAATCACGTCTCTCTGAGCATATGTCAATCCACTCACCATGTTGCAGGTAGGCCTTAATGTTAGCGTACCACTCCTGGGTATCCGCAGCACTAATGGAGGCCACGTGTCCCGCCTGAGTGATAGGTTCAGTACATTCGATAATCGAAGTTGGCAGGATTGCAAACAAATATGGTGGAATATTTAATGCAGGGGTGGCTAAGGCATTTACCACAATGTTTTGATTACGTGGCATGTGTTGCACATCTATGGTTACAAATTGCTTAAGTAGGCTTGTTTTTAGGTCGTAGTAGGGTTGCTGGTGTGTAGCTTTGCAAGCATAGACCTTGGTGATTTGATTCACAACTAGTTGTGAACCACCACGGATTACCAGGTGTTGTATGTGTAATGTTTGGATAGCTGAGAGGCCTCTGAGTAGCCCCTCGTACTCTGCCACGTTGTTGGTGCAAGGGAATGAAAAATGATAAGCAAACGAGTGCATTTCCCTAGAGGAGAACATAATGACGGCAGCTGCGCTACCTCCTCACGCAGTTGAAGCATTGTCGAAGTGGAAAGTGGCTTCTAGATGCGAAGGAACGCTATTGATAGTGCCAACATGCTCGTCTGGGAATTTGGAATCTATGGTTGCCTGGTCATCGACGGGTGAGGCTGTAAGTTGCGTTGTTATGGCTTGACCTTTATTCGACAACTAGCTTACATAGTGTAGGTCGAACTCCATGGTTATTGCCTTCCATCAGGCTATCCGGCTACTTTCATGCAGGTTTTTAATGATAGCCCAAAGTATGTTGCTTTTACAAATGATGTTAATTGTACTGCAAAACAGATAGTGCCTCCACTTCTTTAACGCAAACACTAAGTTGAGGAAATTCCTCTCCACTTTGTTGTATTTTACCTCGTGCATTGTTAATGCATGACTTAGATAATACACTGGTATCTCAGATCCGTCGTCTGGTTTCTGACATAGTAGTGCAGCGATAGACGTGTCAGAGGTGGTAAGGTAGATGAAGAAAGGCTTATTCCTTTGTGGCGGGTGCACAGTTGGGAGGTGCAAAAGTTCTTTCTTCAAGTCATCAAAGCCTTGTTGACAATGGGTTGTCCACTTGAAGTTAACCCCTTTCTTTAGAAGATGTTGCATGGGGTGTAACTTGTCAGTCAACTTTGCTATAAACCTTTGAATGAACTGTACCCTACCTTGCAACCCACGTAACTCCTTAAGGTTTGTAGGAGGTGCTAGGTTGACGATGGCCTTGAATTATCAAGGTCCACCCGTATTTTGGCCTTCGATACCATGAATCCTAACATGCATCTGGTTTTTACCCCGAAAACACACTTCTTAGGATTGAGGCGCAAGTTGTGCATTTGACAACACTTAAGGACTACCCCTAGATTGCGTGGTTGATTACCTGCCTCTTTGGATTTAATTGCTATATCATCCACGTAGTCATTTAGTGCTTCTAGGATGTAATCGCTGAAGATGTAAGTCATGGCTTGTTGGTAGGTTGCCTTGGCATTCTTGAGCCCAAAAGGCATCATGGTGTAATAAAAGGTACCCCATGGGGTCATGAAGGTTGTTGTTAGCTAGTGCTCTAGGTTGATGCGAATTTGGTTGTAGCCAGAGAAACCATCCATGAAGCATAGCAAGGCATGACCAGCCATAGTGTCGATGAGTTGATCGATGCTCAGAAGTGAGAAATCGTCCTTAATCATTGCTTTGTTCAGATTCCAAAAGTGTATATAGATCTGTATTCCTCTTGTTTTCCTAGAAACCATGACGATGTTAGACACCCATTCCAAATAATCAACTGCGTGGATGAGACCAGCTTGGTATAGCTTTGTGATTTCGTCCCTCATGGCTAGTGCAATTTCTGGTTTGATCTTACAGGCTTTCTGCTTAACTACCTTCATGCACGAGTCTAGGACAATGTTGTGTTGTATTAGCCTCGAATCTAAACCCGACATGTTACTATGACCATGCAAAGACTTTGATGTTGTCTTGTAGAATCTTGACTATGTTTTTGTGCATCTGCGTGTCTAGGACGGAGCTAATTTTTAATGTTTCTACTTTCCCCTTGGACATGATCACAGGTGTCTTGACGAGAGGGTCCTCAGTTACATCCCCAGCCTCCAAATCTAGAGTTCAAACCAGATGCTCAAGCCAGTTTGGGGATGTTTCTAAGGATGCTATAGTACTAGCTGTGGTCAACCCCCAGTCGATCAGGTTGGGGTTCAATTATCTTGCGAGCTTGCCATGTGGACCTGCTAAAGCTAAAGACGTGGAGAGATCATGATGGACTTCCATTTTTTTGTTTAACCTATCAAGATAGATGAAAGCCTAGTTTAGAGGCACCTATTGGTAGTAATCATGCATAATGAAAACTTGCAAAGTAATGATGAGATGTAACTAGCAAAGTGTGATATAAAGATTGAAATTTTTCCAGTTTAAAGTCATGGCAGACCGCTATGGCATGAAGATGTAGAGCTACTAAAGATGTAAAATTGTTGATGTGAAAGTGTGAAACTGTTAATGTGCGAATGCCAAGCTACTAGTTTAGTGTTATTACAGACTGCCAAATGGTAGTATGCAAAATAGAAAATTATGAGTATGAGAAATGCAAAATCGCTAATGCGAAACTGCTAGTTTAGCTTCATTGCAGACTACAAGAGCATAGAAGATCAAGATGGCTAGGATTACTAGTTTAAGGTCTTTTCGGACCAGTAACGAGAGTGGAATGCTACACTAAAAATGTTAGTTTAAGGTCTTTTCGAATCGTGAAAGTTGTAACTGTGCTGGGGTTGCAAGTTTCAGGTCTTTTCAGACCGTTAACGAGAGATGTATATATTTTTCTTTGTTTTTGGGAAAGCAAGTAGTCAGCTTGGAGTGTGTCAAAGTTTTAATGTTAACAGTGCTACGATGTCATGGCGAGCATGCTACGCTATATCGTGCACTCTACATTAAATGGAGAGAGAGAGCGGCAAGTTTTCCTTTTTTCACCATTACAGCCATAAATAGGGATTAAACCTTGGTAAGCTTGTCATTCTCACCGTAAGAGCACAGAGCCCATATTCAGAGCACATAGAAATTTCAAAGTGCAAGGCGATCGTGCTAATAGCAAGCAAGGTGATTTCCTATATATAGTGATGAGGGAAAGTCTGCAAGAAAGACGATGGCTCCGAAGAAGGAATGTACTCACATGGCGCTAGCAAAGGTTGAGGAGGTGAAGAAAACCCTTAGGTGCATGACATAAGCACACATCGCGGCATTGGAGGACACACCATTGACTCAGTAGGCTACTATGCTTCCTCTATTTTTTTTTATTCTGTTATCATTTTTTGCTTCTGTTGTCCTCTGCTTTCATTTTGTATCCTAGTCTTAGTCATTTGTGTTTTTGTCATCGCATTATTTTGGCCTTTGCATCACCGCTATTTCCATTTTGGCTATGGTGACTGCATAAATGCTATGCCATCATTGCATGTAAGGTCGCTTAAACCGCCACTGCTGCAATTGTCATAACCACGGAGGTTTGGACAGTTTAACTTACTTGGCTTTCGAATGGCATAGCATAGGACCTTCAGGAGGGTTTGGCAATGCATGATGTGACAATGCGACACGCATTTTTTCAGGGCATATCGTCAATCACCTTGTTAGGGCTAATTGTTCTGTTGCTATGCTAGGTCATTTTTGCTATGCTAGCGCTTTTATGTTCTTGCTACACTATGTGCAGAAAGAGGGTTATGCTACGCTATATGCATGAACTACTAGGTATCGCTATGTTGTGTGCGTATTGCACTTAGACATGATGCTAACACTTGCTGGTTGTGTTGTGCAGGATGGGGCTAAGGCAAATTCTGATTATCTTAGAAATTGTAGGGGCCCTATGTCATGTAAGCAAACCCGTGGCCAATGCCCCTCCTCCCCAAATACGCATGGGAGAGCGAGGGGTCTGGTTCAGGAAAGGGGCACAGGAGTTCCTACAATACCTCCTCCAACACTTTAGTGTGATCATTTGGTCATATCTAGAGAAGGAAGAGGTGGTTTTCATAACCAAAGCCATATTACTAGGTAGGGAGAAGGATCTAGTCAACACCTAATAGGGATAAGGTGTTTGGCCTGGATCTGGGATATGCCTGAATATAGCTGCTACCATTCTTACAACACATTGTTTGTTGCACGTTACATGGCAACATGCTTCCAAAACCCACTAGGAACTGTTTACTGTGCTAGCAGGTGAGTTTTTGCAACCTTTTTCTGCTATGTTGTGCAACACTGGCCATATTGGACAAATGCTAACAATATGTTTTTGTTACCAAGTTCTATATCAACAAGGAAGGGGTTCATGACCGACTTGGTCTACTACCTATGGCACAGATAGCCCTACAGAAGTTATTTTCTGCTGAGAACCTGTGGGCGAGTGTGATTGGTCAATGCAGGGTGAATACCACACCTACCCACACCTATTTCCTACGATCAGTGCAAGGGGTTTGGTTGGCTAGATGAGGGGTGGGCAGAACCCTTCAAGCCAATTACTATTGAACAAGTTCTAGTTAGTCTTCCACCGTTCCCATCATCATACTGACCTGGTAGGCTGAACAGTAAGTGTTGCATGCTCAAGTGTCTTTGCAATCTTTGGATTTTCTATGTTTTTATGCTAATCATTTCTTGTAAAAACTGTTATACTAAATGTTTCTTGTGAAAACTGTTATAGGGGCGAGGAAGCCTCAGGAGGTGATGGTGATAACCACCAAGACACAAGAGGCAAACATCTACTTCAAGTATGGAGAAGTAGATATGAGCCAATGCTAGATAAACGATGTGGCTATAGACTCCTTGGTTCAGAATATCCAAAAGGCTAGGCTTATGGATCTATTCCTGGCCCCAAATCTAAGCATTCCTGCCGCCAAGATGCTCTCCCTGATTGACTCCTTTTCTGACAAGGTGAGTCGCTTCCGCATGTGCATATAGGGCATATAGGTGGTCATTGAAATCAATGACCAACTATTCATGGACCTCTTCGATGTCCCTACTGATGGTGTCCTCATAGGGTCAAAGGGAAAGAAGGAGTTGACCCTTCAGAAGAAGGAGATTCAAGAGTGGTTAGGGATTGCTAAGGAGAAAAAGGGGTTCCCCATGGAGAAGCTTAAAGAAGGACCCGCTAAGGGGATTTACCCTATCTTCCGTGCTCGCACATTCCTCCAGATGCTTTTCCAAGGGAAGGTCCTAGAGATTGAGTGGGCCTGGATAATGCGTGAGGCCATGGAAGAGGGGGCTCGTTACAACTGGGCCAGGTTTCTATGTAAAGGCTTGCAGACCGAAACCTTGGGACTCCATAAGAAAATGAAGTCCCATTCCAATATATATTATGCCTTTTACATAGCTTGTCTAAAGCACTTCGCAGATTTTTAGGTGGTTCATGAAAATGGGGCCTGGGTCATGCAAAAACACAATTAGATTTTTAGATCGTGGATTCGCTAGATCCTCCAGACCATCCAAGCCTAAGATCTTCCAAAAATAATTGGGGAGTCGTTCTCTGTGACGACTAAGGATCAAGAGGCTCATAACTTTCTTGGCCAAGATAGAGTAGGAGAGGCACCTTCCGCTGTAGCTGGTAGCATGTCACTAGGGGAGTGTCTCATAGCCGAGACTATGGTCAGTAAGTTGCAGTGGAAGAGGCCTCCTCCAGCTAAGGAAACCCTTCACATGGATGAAGAGGAGGGGTGGAGACTGCAGCTTAAACTGCAGAGCTTTTGTTTAATGCCTACTTTGTTATTATCTACTATGCTATGCTTCGCAAGAAGGCTTAGTGTAGCGTAGCACCTACTTTAATGTAACTTATTTTGGGCTAATGTGAACATGCTTCTTGACTAGTAGAAGAAGAAGAAGAAGAAGAAGAAGAAGGCGATGAAGAGGTGTCAACCCCTGAGATGGGGGCAAAGAATAAAGACATGGAGGCCCTAGTCTCAAAGAAAAGTGTCCTAGTCGAGAAGGAAAGAACCCCTATCACTAAGGCAGGGGTTCTTGTCATCAGGCAGAATCCTCCTACTAACGAGGAGGGCATTTTTGGAGATGAAGAAGAGTCTCCTTTGAATAAAAAAGATGCTAGTCTCTCAAAAGGAAAGGTACCAGCGCAAGAAGAAGAGGCCCGTACAGACTTGGCAGGGACTTCCACCAATGTTGTCGCCATCGTCTTGCATCAACAAGAAGGGAGACTACAATCGGACGCTGGTGATTTTGGCAATGTGTCTACCTTGTCATAGCCCATTTCAGCCATTGCTAATATGTTTAGTTATGTAACAAGTGCCACTGTTGATGCTGCAAGACCCCCTCTGACTCGTGCAGAACCATGGGTTGAGATCCTTGATAAGTTTACATTTATGCAGGGAATCATCGATGACATGATCAGCTATCTTTAGCAGGAAAACCCTAACGTCGGTAAGCAGTAGTGTTAGGTGTTCTCATGTTGCTATGTTAGAATTTCTTGAGCTCGCTAATCTTGCTATGCTAACACGATCGCTATGCTCGTTGTGTCATGGTAGCCTCTCAACTCAAATGGGACCTAGCACAGCTTTTGAAAGTTGATGTCATGCCTACATTCCTACCTGAAGTGATTGAGGTGTCTCATCACGCATACGATGAGGGTTGCAAATGCGCTTTGCACTCAGCATGCTCCTTGTGGGAGTATAAGCGCGTCAACGAGGACTTGTGGAAGTGGGTCCAAAAGGCTGAGCAAAAGGAGGTCAACCTGAGCGCAGAGGTGGAGGATCTCAAGTTGAGGAATGAATTCCTCATAGCCCGTGACACTAATAATGAGGACTAGTGCACAGTTGTGATATACTACGTCATATTTTGAACCTTCGCATCTCAGAATGTCGAAGTCAGCCGCGAAATAATAGAACAGTGGATGCAAATGAACTTGCTAGCCCAGAAGTATCAGGATTTAAAAGATTTCAGTGTCAAGGTTTACGAATGGGGGCAGTCCCAAAAAAACCATAGACACATGTATAAACCAAAAAATGTCACCCATCATAAACTATACAGGGACGTTGTTGTGGAGGCGTTTACATATAAAGCATTCATAAGTGCCATCAATGTTTCTGAGGCCTATGCCAAGTTCAAAGAGCAAGTAAAGGTTATGCAATCTCCTGACTAGAAAGTGGACTTTCCCACAAGAGAGATCACAACTGTCTCCTTTTCTTCGGGACCACCAAGGTGGACAATCGCTGAAAGGGAGAGAGCTGTTACGGACGCTAAACTAAGCAACAGGCGTTGGGTGGACATTACGGTAGAGGAGGTTTGGCACCACCTCAGGCTCAATTTAGACCATATACCCTTCGAGATGGACACAGGCCCTTCTCAGGTTAGTTGCTTTCTACTGTATTAATGCTCATGCTCTGTTGTAGCTTGCGTGCATTTCTTTAGCCGACCACTTCATTCCTATGATGTAGGTTCCAGATGAGGGTGCAGGGCCCGTAGAAGGAAGGAATGAAGAATTGGAAAAGGACAATGCAAGGGAAGGTGGTGTAAAAGGAAATGATGCAGCAACGAATGGCAAAGATGATGTGAATAGGGACAACCCGTGACAGCATGGAATTTTTTTTTGAAATTTTGAATTTTTATAAACTTTTTTGCAAACATTATCCAAAAAGCAAAGGTTTTAAATAAAGAAGAGAATTTTTGAAAGGAAATTAATTCTGCGTTAACTTGTGTATTGTATACGTGCTATGTTTTGTGTAAAATTTTCATGCTTTCATGTGCTAGTTTTAGGCCGTTTCAAGCCTCCACTAGTTTTAGGCCATTTTGGGCCTTTGCCAGTTTTAGGCCATTTTAGGCCATAGCGTAGCATGCCAAAGAGATGATACATTAACAACTTGAACAACGACTAACTGGTAACTTACATAGATAGATGGATTGTAAATCATGAAGGGTGGTAATGTGCAAAGAATGGCGACTGGGAAGGAAGTAGCGGGGTTGCTACGCTATGCATAGCTGCTTCTTAACCCATCGTGGATTGAGTGGAGCGTAAGGCCAAGACACTTTGCCAGGGTCTTTGTTTGCATCATTGTCACCCACTTAGAAGGGTAACTCAACCAACGCACTTTCATCTTGGAGACCGACCTACTAAGCCGATTCTCCCACTGGATAGTTAACATGTGCGTAAGTAGGCACTTCATCCTTAGAGGTTACGACCTCTGAGCCTTGCTCCATGTCTACATTGTTGATTGGTCATGCCACTACCTCATCACCATGAATCACCACCTCCCTGCCTGCATATGGTAGGTGGATTTCCTGATGAATGGGTGAATAGATGGTCCTAAGTTGTGCTAACCATGATCTTCCTAAGATTAGGTTAAACCCAGGCATTTCCTCGACCATGATGAACGTTGTGTTTGTAGGGAACTAGTCCCTTGCCACGAACTTTATGTGGACTGTGCCTTTCACTAAGATGTGTGCCCCGTTGAATGCCCTCAGGCATGACATCATTGTGGGTTTGATCTGGTTGACCAAGCCCAACTTGTCCATAATAGGGAAGGGGATGACGTTCGTGGCAGCCCCATCATCAACGTATACCCTTCAAATTTGGTGTTGGCTGATCTAAATTATGATAAAAAGGGATTCTATAGTTTCCTGACCCCTTTCGGGATCTTCCCTAATGAAGTTGTTACTGAAAGTCAGTTGAGATGGTTCTAGTTCTATAGGCATGAAGGGAAGCATGACCGAGTTGATCGCTTCCTCTTCCGCTGACATGTCTTCCTTGACTGGAATCGTTGTCAACATGTGGATCAAAGCCTCGTGGTGTGGGACAGACATCATGATTAGGTCATACAAGCTCAATGTAGTGTTTTTTTATTTTAGAGCTTGCTTGACCTAAGTGAGGGTATCCAAAAGGTCTTGGTCACCCCCTTTTTTAATTCTTTCCTCTTCTTCAATTCATCCCAGAAGATGAATTTCCCGAGGAGGGGCAACTTTGAGTTTGAGTTCAAACCCTTTTTGGCAGGGCAGCACAGACTGTGCGGTTATAACAATGATCATCTTTGGTGAAGATGGCATAGATGCAAGGGGTGAAGACGTAAACTTGGAAATACTAGGAACGATACTTCCTCTCAATGTCTCACCTGCAAAATGCACTTCTCATTTCTTAGGATGAGAAGGTTGTTCAGTTGTCTTATGCAGGGTAGGGGCTATCGAAGGAGTCGGCCCCCTGATGATGAAAGGCATTGATGGTGTTAGTGGGCAGAGTCGTGTGGCTTTGCCAACAGGTGGTACAAAGATGGATGCTCGCGGAGCCACTCTCAGAACAAATGGCTATTGCGAGCTTTTGTCAGCCGTTGGTGGTGCTAGTGCACTACTCTGAGGCACACAGACCACAAATGGTTGCTGGGGTGGCCTAGGATCACTGTCAATACTAATGGCATTGATGATGTAATCGGCATTCTTAGCATTGAAGGGGTTTCTGTAGGCATGCATAGATTGGTTCTCAGGGCGTACTAGGTTGCTTTCGTCCAACACCAGTTTTCCCTGATCAATCAATCTTTGGATGTCATTCTGCAATGCCAAATAGTAATATGTGTTGTGACCACACTGTTGGTGATAGTTACAAAACCTATCCAGCCTAAAACCCTTAGGAACTAGGGGCTCGTTGGGTAGGGCCAAAGAAGGATTCCTAAAGAGCTCGCAGTAGCGCTGATGTCTCCTAATTCCTTCTTCCGACATCTACTTGTGTTGGATGTGCCCCACTAACAACAACTAATTCAGAAGTTCCAAAGGCTTGAGAGGCAGTGGAGTATACTTTGACCAATCTTTATGTTCAAAGTTCAATTTGGGTTGTGCAGATGTCTCAAGTGCAAGTATAGCAGGTTGCGGTGCGTCACCCTACCTGGGCACAGGGTTAGCTATAGGTACGATCAATTTCTTGTTATTCTTGTTACTATTGTTACTAGGTTTAGGCTTGGCCTTAGTCGCCATAGCGGCCACTGTGGTTGTTGGGGCTTTACCCTTGTCCTTCTTTGTGAAGGTGTTTTTGTACGCAATGTAGGCCAAGTCTTTGCTTGCCTCAGCTACATCCTGTATACTCTTGCTCTGAGCGAAGGCTTGACTAAGAGTGCAAGGGACGAGGTAGTACAGTTTAGACTTGATAAAGTCATTCACTGCATCCTTAAAGATAGCCAAAAAATGGGCCTCCATGATGGGCTCACGAATTTTGTTAAGGGTTGCGCTCCAACGCTAGATGAACTTTTGGATTGGCTCTAAAGGATCTTGCTTCATGCTCATCAACTGATCCAGCATGGTTTTTGGCTTCAAGTTGTACTTCAAGCGCATCACGAACTAGGTCAAAAGCTCTTCCAGAGTTGAAATAGATGAGCGTGGTAGTGCACAGTACCAATCTAAAGCCTTTTCGATTAGGAACATAGCAAAGACATGAATAATCATGTTCGGCCATTGTTGCAGTAGAAGGCATTCAGACCTAAAGGTAATAAGATGTGCATTGGGATCTCCTTCCCCATCATACTTCATGAACTAGGGGAGAGACATCCCTAGGGGTAATGTCAAAGCGGGGATTGTAGGGGTTGATGGGGTCATCTTGGTAAAAGTCCATAACTTGTACCGTGTCAGACCCAATAGCTTTGAGGCATTTTATTTCCTCCGTGAGGGTCTGGATGAGTTGGAACACTTGGTCCAAACCCTGCGATGTTGTGGATGGTTGAGGAACTACCAAGGTAGCTTCCATCTATGGAATGGTGGGGGTGGCAATGTGACCCATCGGTGCTACTACTGGGATAGCCCCCGTGAACGGTGCTACTTGTGTTATCCACCACCCAGTAGGTGGTGCTGTTGGAGCAGCAACCATGGGTTGGGCTACCGGATAAACTGCTTGTGTCATCAGCAGAATAGACCATAGCCCCGTGTTGGGTTGTACTATTTGTGGGGTTTGGTAGGTCTGAGGATGAACATAATGGGACATCTGCGATGGTTGTGGAATAGGCGAAGAAGTAAATGGGGTCCACCATGTGGATGAGCCCGGGTGCGCTGCGATGGGTGGAACAGATGTGAACGTAGGAATGGAAACAAAAGTTGCGTATGACTATAAAGTAGGTAGAGCATCAACATGCGACAGGGTAGCTGTGATTGGTGCATGATGTGCTACAGGAATGGGCTGATGAACAGTTTGCGGAGGCATAGTTTCTGCAAATGAAATAGGGGAATAAGGGCATTGACATGTTGGGAAGGTGACATGGCTACCCATTGCAGTTGTAGTTGTAGGCTGCACGAGCGTAGGTATGATCACAAAGGAAGTGGTGACAGATAACGGATTGGCCCAGAAGGACTAGGTAGGGGGGACAGGAATGGGGTTGGTTTGACCTCCCTCGTCGGATTGGGAATCAAGTTCCTCCTATCCATCCTGGAAGGCATCATCCTGGTTAGACATCGTGTCTTGTTACTCCCTAAGCCTAGCCAACTAGATTAGCTAGTTGATTTGTCTGTGTCAAAGGTATGGAAGCACCGAGAGTGGGAACAAACTCCTTCCTACCATAGTAAGCGAACTTGAAGCTATGTTTGCCTTCGAATTCGTGTACATCGAAAGGCAGGCTTGCCTGAACCTTTTCATAGAGGAAGTGATAGTGCTCATGTTGCTAAGCCAAGCCCTCAGGTCCCTGGTTTTGGATCCTGAGGGATTGACATGTTTCCAGCATTGGGTTCAGTGGTTGTTCAGCACCTGTGATGCCTTGAACCATGATAGGAACCTCGATGCTAAAGGTGTTAGCAGCAGTAGTTGCAGAACTCATTGTTACTAAGCTAGGCAGTTTCGCAAACAGGAGAAAGTAAAGGAATTGGAAAGCTAAACAGTTTTGTAGAAGAGAAAAATGAAGGAATTGGAAAGCAATCAAAAAGGCTTTATGTCTTGCCGAGCTCCTGAGGAACAATGCAAAGTGCTATCAAGGTGGTAGAAAAGGGTAGAACAAAATTCCAACAGAGAGTGCTAACTGTCTACAATGTTAAACAGAAAGCTTACAATGCTCAAGGTTACAGTGCTAATTTTTTCTTGTCCACCAACAACATTGTTAGCAGACTAAAAATGCCAAAAAAAAAAACCCAAACCCTTCAAGCATTGCTCATTGGGGTATTTATAGGACCAAGGGTGCACGAAAGATGCAATTTGGACACCATGTGCCCCGGGCTTATGCTGACCTGTCTATGCTGCACGAGCCTACATGACTGTTGGGCGAGCCTGCCATGCCATAATTACAAGTCTGCCACACTGTAATTGCACTATCAGAGCAATGGTTCAATTAGGTGAAGTGCATTGATGTAGCGTAACTACTTGCCATGCTCTGCTATGCTTTGTAGCATAGCATGTTTGGCGTAGCATAGCATCTTGTTACGTTCTGCTATGTAATGCAGCGTAGTGTAGCGTAGCTGAATTAAAGCAAAAAATTTGCGTCGTGTCCTGCTACATGCATTGGAAACTTTTGAAGCACACTAACTATTTATTGCATATTTGCTACACTATGCTACGCTACGTAGCATAGCATAGCATAGTGACTGGCCTTAGTTACAAAAACATCATCAATCTGCAAACTTTGCCTCTCGCACCGCGAAACTTGCGAACTAGCTGATCCCACCCTTTGAGTTGACTTCTGTCACTTTCATAGAATTGCTACACCTCGCTACGGCATGTAGCTTAGCGTAGCGTAGCAACAAACATGGCCTATTTTTTGCCAAGTTCCCGCTTTCTGACGGAAGGAGACATTGTTGAAGGACTTGAAGTCGGGCAAGGGGACTGACCATCTAGCTTTTGCTACGCTATGCTACGTTGCATAGCATAACATAGCGTAGCACTACACTTCCGCAAACGTCTTCTGAAGTTTTCCATGCTACATAGCGTAGCGTAGAAAAACTCCTTAACTTAGAAAACCTGTTGAAGCATTTTGTGCATTTTGAGTGCGTTGTCAGCTAGATGAACTACTCAGGTGGCAGGCTGGAGAATCCATTTAGCTTGTTGACACCTGGGGTAGAAAACTTGCCAAACTAGACAGTCTGAACATCAGGGCGTCCATCTCCTGAAGAACTACCATAGCGCTGCGCGAATTGCAAAGACTTGGTGAAGCAAGCATGCCTCCGAATTTTGGGGTGTTTCAATTCCATCAAAGAGCCCATAAGAATGCATAATGATTGTAAAACAAAAAATAAGAGATATGTAAAGAATTCCACCTAAAAGTAAGAAAACCTTATGAAACCTAAAATCCAAAAATTAAGGTACCAAAATGCTCCTTACAATATCTTGGATTCTCTAGAACCCAAATTAAACCTCCTTATTCATAAACTATAGTATTAGTTCCCCAACATTCTAAGAATCACAAAATTTAGCTAAGATTTAAAAAAGAATAAAAGAAAATAAGAGATCCAAATGCATAAGATTGAGAAAAGGAAAGGTGAAAAACATATTGTGTCTTTATTACATAACCCTATTAGAACTATTTTTATTTTTGGTTTTAATTTTACAAAATTTCTAAGAAATTTTCTATTTCAAACTAATATTGAGCAACCCACATATCAAAATATGCTCATAGGACATCCAAGTATCATTCAAGCCTATTACCATCATAACCTATCTATCACATATGTATGGAATCATACAAACATTATAACTTTTATCAAATAGCCATAGCATATGAACATGAATAACATGTCAAACATCGTGATCTCATAACATGATTAGTCAAAAATCATTGATGATGTATTTATAACGTAGAATCATATCACAAGGTAGAGAATCTTACCTACCTAAAGCTTAATCTTTTTCCACAACCCTCATAACCTACTATCCACAAACATCCTATTATACATTTTGCAAGATCAATGTGCATAATGATGGTATCATAAGCAACTATACATAATATTATAAGATATTAGAATATGTACCTTTAAAATAATGCATCTAGTTAGGTAACCACATAACCACTAGCTATCTTGATACAAACATTGCAAACATAACACAATATCATAGGGTCCTACAATGAGGGAACATATATGTATTATTGTATTTATGCATATAATTGATACACATGCATTGTGGGCCTAGCTCCATGGTCATATTTGTCATTCAAACAAAGGTGTAATAGTAATTTCATACTTGGTCACATGTATTGACCTCCTTCTTATTTTTATGTGGAGATAAGGGACCTAGAACACTAGATAAATAGTTGTCTATAAGCTAATTTCTATTGGTACTAGGACTAATATTAAACTAACTAACTTGGTTTTTTATTTATCCTTGTAAAATAAGAGGTTCTAAATACTTTATGTCCCACTTGATAGTACTATCTCTTATAGCATTATTACATAAACATTGGATTAATTTATATACATGTTTCTATGCATTTTGTCCTATGGACCATAGTTATTAGAAGTCTTATGCATTACTAGTTCTTGATACTATTATTTCATGTTATGTATTTATCTCTATTTCATAGGTAGTAGGTACACACAACTCTTATATTATGTGAGTTAGATTTAGTGTTCTAAGGACTATAATCCTATTCAGATTTTCTTAAATTTCTATCCATTAGAGCCTATCTAAATTAGGGTTTTCATATGTAAGATCCTTAATAAATCTCTTTTGAGCCTTTACTTAATGATCCTTTTCATGATCTACTGTGTTTACATATTTTTATGTGTGGATGTTTCTTTTCATACTTCCTGTTATTCTAGGAAAGGTTATGAGGTATTATGGTGGAACAAGAATATCATATTAGGTTTTTTTTTAGCTAATTAATATATAATAGTTACAAACAAATATAGATTTTATGTTTATTTAACATATAGTATTGTTTTCTACTTGAGTTCTATGTATGGCTAATAATGTTATGATGATGCATTGGGTATATCTACTTGGAAATACATATAGTCAAATACTTTCAAGTTTAAACATTTTTCATTCCTTCCTTCATTTCCATTTCTTCTTCTCCCTTCTAAAAAATGATTGCTTTCATAAAATTATTGATATAAGCCTACATTTACAAGTTACTAGCTTCTCTATAGACAATGAAAGTTTTAGTTATGGTTTCATCATAGATGTTGTAAATGCCTTTCATGTATGTAATAGGAATATATTTATTATTTAAAGTCTATCGAATAATTTTGTACAAAACTCTATCATAAGTTTTTTCTAAATTAATAAAACTCATTTTTAGATTATTCTTTTCATCTCTAAATATATTCATTAGTTATCTTAATAGTAAGATAACTTTCATAATTAATCTTTTAGGGATAAAACTAAATTAATACTAAAAAAGTATTAATTACCTTAAAACCTATTCCATAACTTCATGATATAGCTCATAAGCTTAATACCTTTGTCGTTGCCATGCTTTTAAATATCTTCTTTGTTTTCTAGATAGGTATAATGCTTTTCTTTTAATTAACTCTTTTAATCATCTTGCATTTTTCCTTTCTACAACATCTTGTTGATTAAATTTATCAACCAAATGATCCTTTAACTACCATATATAGGCTTCCAAGCCTTTATAATAATCTTTATATTTATTGAAGCTTTATTTACTTTACTTTATACATGTTAATATAGGTTAATCCTCTTTATATACTTTAATTACAACTATTTTCAAAGAAATTTTAGTTGCCTAATAGGAGCATATGGTTAGCACAATAGCACTACTAGACAAAATTCATGAACAAAACAAAGAAAATTTTCAAAGGTTATCATCCCTCAAAGAGAGGATTGAGAAGAAAAAGAAGCCTAGTATTACTCCAAAGAATAATGAACAAATTTTGCTAAAATTACCAAAACCTAAAGCCAAGGTTAAGAAACATTAAAGTGAATCTAAACTTGATGGAAGAGAGATAAAGATGGAATTTGCAATAACCAAAGCTTTAAATGAGCAAGATGAAAAAAGACAAGGAAAAAAATTTGTGATTTGTAGGTATGTCAAAGGTGGAGGATTAAATGAATGATATTTTAGTTTAAAACATTGAAAAATTATAGATGATATGTATATAACTTATTTAAATATTTTTACAGTTTTTACAGTGTCACATAAACTACCTGAAAAGCCTTGGCATTTACTTATTATGTTTTGTGATATAGAAGATAAAGAACATATTTGAAGTCACTTGAAGAAAAGTAAGAATGCAAAAAGAGTTTGAATAAATGAGGATCTTACTCATATGGAACTTGTAGAAAGGAATAAACAATGGGAAAAGATTAAGAAACCTTGTAAAAAAGGTTTTGTAGCATACCTAAATTGTTTCATTGTATAGTATTAGTTTCTTTTATAGCTTTGATGCTTTTAGTTTTGTTAAAACTTGGGAAGATGTTGGTTTTGTATATTTTGTAGTTCTTAAATTAATAAATTTATTATAAGAAACACAAGAATAGGGTAAAGAGATAGACATTTTGATGGCATTGTAGTGTTACTAAGAAAATTTCATAAAAATTGTATTAGCAAGGTTCCCTTAAGTACTTATCATCTTATAATTAAAAGTACAAGATCGATTCGACTCCCCAAAGAAGAGTATATCTATATGTTGTGTAGGTTAGGAGCCTTTCAAGATGAGTTACATGTGTTTCTTTCTTGTGATATGATAATTCATTTGAGACAATGTTATAATGTTATAGCAAAAACCTTGTAGGATTTGATTTTGCTACCCCATTAGTGCTTACTCAATTTGTAAAATATATCTTTATTTTTTATGAAAATGCAATATCTATCTAATAAATTTTATAGATCTTTGAACATAATAAAGCTTCAATTTCAATTTCAATTTCATATATTTGTTTTTCAGTATTTTTTCCTAAACTTATAATCAAAGAATTAGAAATGTGTTGTGATATTCATGGTATATATCGCTTTAAGCTAATCAACAAAACTTTATAAGTGAGCGTTTCGGAGTTTTGCTTTATTATGGAAACTTAATTTCCAAGTTTTGCTTTATTATGGAAACTGTTAAGTGATAACTTGGTAACCTTCAACAATCTTCAATGCTATGGCATACATTTTGTATAGTAATGGGAGGTCAAAAGGAAATAAAGAAAATTCAAAGTGTTTATATCATTTAATTTCTAATGAAATTGATCACGGAATTCCAGTAGTATCAGCTGTCCATACCCCGCTGCCGTGTCTCCATCAAGCGAAACATCAGCAGTACATATTTTAGGGCAGAATGGCACCTCCAAAATTCGGGTTACAGCTACTTGAATTCATCATTGACCAGTTGATGGTTATGAAGTTATGACATGGGAACGCACAAGTGGAAATTGTTACCCAATTTTCCTAAAAAACGGAAGACTTTCTTTCTTCACGTGACGTAGATTTTCATATTGGTCAGCCACTACCGCCCAACTACAGGGAAATATCATGGAAGGAACTTGTAAAAAACATAAGAATGGACTATAAACCCTGGAAGTCCGACTAGCGGACCGGGTAATAAACAGGAAACCATCGGGAAGGAACTTGAAAAAAAGTAAAACAACACAAGACTGGCCGCTATGTCCGGGTCAAAATCCAAAACAATTGCAAACTATACATTTTTCTAGTCAAATAAAAGTTGCGTTCTAAAAAGATGTATAACGAAACATCAAGGATGCACCACCCCACGAGGACCAAGCACACCTGTTACGTCTAAAAATGGTTAAACCTGGACTCGTTTCATACACGATACCTTAGGAAGGAGAACACAATTGTTAAATCGGATTTTCCTAATTGATATTAATTACCAAACCTTTATGCCTAATTTTATAACCAACTAATACTTTCATGCTATTGTTAGAGTAGGATATCATATTTCTATTTCTATTAGACGCCTAAACAGTAAACCATCATTAATGCGTATAATTGTTAACTACTAGTAGGTGGGTTCCACTCCAACTACTCCAAATAGTTATTTATGGTCAACTAAGAAGGCCTGAAAGGGCACCACCATCGGAGACATTTTCACCATTTGACTTGTCTTCACTCTTTAGTCGGGTCTAACCCATTTTTCTGTCATGTGCTTCAGAATTTTCATCGTGTTTTCGTATCATGTACGCACATCCTCACCTCTTTAAATACTTCATACTGGTATACTTTCAGCCAAAACACAAGTGACGGGAAGGGCAGACATCGCATTCTTTTCTTAATATTCTAACTGTTTGGTTCAGTTGGGCATTTTTTTGTTTTAGTGATCAATCTGATCTTGTATTTTATTATTCTTGTTTCTGAAATGAGGGCCAAAAAACAGGGAGCCAACTTTCTTAGTGTTGCAGCGGTGATGATTGTTATGATGATATTGATGTGTTCAGCTGTGGGTGCTATTAGGATTCCTTCATTTTCTTACTGGCCTTCTTCAATGAAGAGTAATGACGAACAAATCCGGGACAATATGTATGAGTATTTAAAAAGCATGGTGGGAGGTGTTTTGGCTTCAGATCCCCCAGGGTCCTCCTGCTGCAGTACTGCTAGCTCTCCAACGAAGTGCCCAGGAGGCTGTCCTCCTCACTGACATTTCTCATCTCTGATATCTGAATTGTAACTTATATCCTTTTTACCCTGAATATACTCACAATGGCATGATACTATATTCTTTCTTTCTCAATTTTTTTATTGGATTTTATGTCTATTTATGGCCTCAAGGCTTGGATGATGTAAACGGGGTTTTCCTGAATTTCTGGTCCATCAGTATTTTTTACGGCATATTCGGCTTTTGTTGGCTTTTCAACCTGCAAGAATAGGTCAGGATCATAAGATAAAATAATAACTTGATGGTAAATATAAATCAATTATATGCTGTTTGGTATTGAATTTGCTTGCTGCTGCCTGGTGACTTTCGTGTTATGATATTTAAAATTTAATCCACTTTGTA